>JAJJKW010001459.1:0-179122 GCA_023805745.1 Isotricha sp. YL-2021b
CAGTTCCGCCACAAGCGCATATCTGCATTTCAAGAGAGTTATACATATAAAAAATTATATTTGCAACATAAAACTTGAGTTTTTTGTAAAAATATGCAATATACAATTTGTATTTTATGCAAAAATACACGTTTTATAACCAGAACACGGCAGAAACAGCGTTTCGGTGTTCGCTTTGAAAAAGGATTTTTTATGACTAATTTAAATATTTCGCTAAAAAGCTATATTTTTCCGCATATAAATAAAGAAGGGTGGAGATTTGTAGCAATTTTTGCAGTAATAACAGCGTTATTATATTGCATATGCACATTTTTAGGTCATATCGGTTTGGTGCTGACCGTTTGGTGTATGTATTTCTTCCGCGATCCGGCAAGAGTTACTCCGCAAATTGAAAATGTCGTAGTTTCTCCGGCTGACGGTATGGTGCAAATGATTACTGAAGTTGACGGGCCGGAAGAACTCGGACTTCAGGGCAAAAAGTTTACGCGTGTCAGCGTGTTTATGAGTGTTTTCAATGTTCACGTAAATCGCGCACCGGCTAAGGGAACAATCACCAAAACTTGCTATGTTAAAGGAAAATTTTTGAATGCAACTCTGGACAAGGCCAGCAAGGATAATGAACGTCAGCTCTTGGCAATGAAAACTCAAAGCGGTAAAGAAATTGCTTTTGTGCAAATTGCCGGACTCATTGCTCGCAGAATTTTATGTTTTGCTAAAGAAGGAAGTCAATATGAAGCCGGTGAACGTTTCGGACTTATTCGATTCGGTTCACGTTTGGACGTTTATTTGCCACTTGAGGTAAAACCGCAGGTTTGTGTAGGGCAAACAATGGTTGCCGGTGAAACAATAATTGCAAATTTAACGGCAGAAAATCCGCAAATTGAAGGAGCTGTAAGATAATGAGAGAAAAAATCAATAATATGTTGGCAAAACATAATTTAAAAGAAGTGCCTTTCCGCAAAGTAATTCCGAATATGGTTACAACTATGGCGCTGTGTGCCGGCGTTACTTCTATGCGTTTTGCCGTGCAGGGTGATTGGACAATGGCGGTTATTTGTATATTTTTATCCGCATTTTTTGACGGACTTGACGGACGTGTTGCACGAATGCTTAAAGCATCTTCAAAATTTGGTGCCGAACTCGATTCGTTGTCTGACTTTGTTAGTTTCGGCGTTGCTCCGGCATTTATAATATATTTGTGGCAATTAAACGAGTTTCCGCGATTCGGGTGGTTGTTTTGCCTGTTTTTTGCTGTATGTATGGCAATGCGTTTGGCGCGCTTTAATACAATGCTTGATGATGAGAAGCATCCTGCATATTGGGATAACTGGTTTGTCGGAGTTCCGGCACCGGCAGCAGCCGCTATCGCTATTATGCCGATAATGATAACTTTTGATTTTCCGGAATATGAATTTATTTTCAGAAACAACATTTTTTGCAGTATTATGATTGTTTTGGTCGGTTTTTTGATGGTAAGCCGTATTCCGACTATCTCCACCAAAAAAATGAAGATAAGATCATCAATGATGATTCCGATGATGCTTTTGGTTGTGATTTTTGCTCATTTTATGATGACACAACCCTGGGTTACGCTCGGACTGATGACCCTTTGTTACGTTGTGACAATACCGCTCGGTATCTTGTTGTTTTTGAAACAAAAAAGAGAATATAAGCGGAAATAAAATATTAAAAAAGGCCGGTTTTTATGCCGGCTTTTTTATTGTTTAAAAAATGAAAATTTCTGTGCATAACTTTTTATGCACAAGCCGGAAAAAATATTTTTATCAAGTAAAATAAAGACATAGTCATTGTGTAAAAAAAATATTAAAAAAAATGCATTTTTTTTATTGTTAGTTTTTTGCGAATCTTTCAATATAAACAGTAACGAATTTTTATAATCTAAAAAATTATTTCATACAATATATTGTCTATTTACCATTTGTTTACACAATATGTAGTATGAGTGACTGTATAACGAAAAATGCCAAAGAGTAAAGGAATAAGGTTAAAATGGCTGAGATAAAATATATGCACGAAGAAACGGTTCCGTTTCAAAATATCACAAAAAGAGACGGCACGCTTGCTCCGTTTAACAGCGAAAAAATATATAACGCTATTTTGAAAGCAGGAACATCTACCGGTGATTTCGGCGAGGCTGAAAGCTCTCTTTTGACTGCACAGGTTTTAAAAGTTTTAAAACATAAATTTTCTGAGAGCGTGCCGAATGTTGAACAAATTCAAGACGTTGTTGAGCAGGTTTTGATTTCTGCCAACTATTTTGCAACTGCAAAGTCATATATTTTGTATCGTGAAAAAAGAAATATGGCCAGAGGCGACGGTAAAGTAAGAATCGATGTAGAAAGCTCTATTAACGAATATTTGGAAAAATTGGACTGGCGTGTTAATGCTAATGCAAACCAAGGATATTCCAACGGCGGACTTATTTTGAATGTTGCCGGTAAGGTTATGGCTAATTATTGGCTTTCTTATGTATATCCGGCAGAAGTAGGCGAGGCACACAGAAACGGCGATATTCATATTCACGATTTGGATATGCTCGCAGCATATTGTGCAGGTTGGTCGCTTAAAAACCTGCTTCACGAAGGCTTTAACGGTGTTCCGGGAAAAACTGAAGCCGGTCCGGCTAAACACCTTTCTGCCGCTATCGGTCAGATGGTAAACTTTATGGGAACTCTGCAAAACGAATGGGCAGGTGCTCAGGCATTTTCTTCGGTTGATACTTATCTTGCTCCGTATGTCAGAAAAGACAATCTTTCTTACGAACAAGTTGAGCAGAATTTCCAAGAATTGATTTATAATTTGAATGTGCCGTCACGTTGGGGTTCACAAACACCGTTTACAAACTTTACGTTTGACTGGGTATGCCCTGACGACTATCGTAATACCCACCCGATGATTGCAGGCGAGGAAATGCCGTTTACTTATGGCGATTTGCAAAAAGAAATGGATATGATCAACAAGGCATATATCACAATTATGATGAAAGGTGATATCAAAGGTCGTCCGTTTACTTTCCCGATTCCGACATATAACATTACTCCGGATTTCCCGTGGGAAAACGAAAATACCGAATTGCTGTTTGAAATGACAGCTAAATATGGTTTGCCTTATTTCCAAAACTTTTTGAATTCCGTTTTGAAACCGGGACAGATTCGTTCTATGTGCTGCCGTTTGCAACTTGATTTGCGTGAATTGTTGGCAAAAGGTAACGGATTGTTCGGTTCGGCAGAGCAAACAGGTTCGGTTGGCGTTGTAACTTTTAACTGCGCAAGACTCGGCTACCTTTATAAAGGTAACGAAGATGCTTTATTCGCCAGAGTCGATGAGTTGATGAATATTGCAAGAGTTTCTTTGGAACTCAAGAGAAAAACAATTCAGCGCTTGATTGATAACGGCTTGTTCCCGTTCACCAAGAGATATTTGGGAACATTGCGCAATCACTTCTCGACTATCGGTGTTAACGGCATCAACGAAATGATCAGAAACTTCACTAATGACGAACACAATATTGCCGATGAGTGGGGACAAAATTTTGCTATTAAATTCTTGGATTATATCCGTGCTAAAATGGTTAAGATTCAAGAAGAAACAGGACATATGTATAATTTGGAAGCAACTCCGGCTGAGAGCGCAACATATCGCTTTGCCAGAGAAGATAAAAAGAGATTTCCGGGCATTATTCAGGCCGGAACTAAAGAAGATCCGTATTATACAAACTCTTCACAGCTTCCGATGGGCTTTACTGATGACCCGTTTGAGGCCTTGGATTTGCAGTCTGTTTTGCAGACAAAATATACCGGTGGTACAGTGCTTCACCTCTATATGAATCAACGCATATCTTCTGCAAAAGTATGCCGTGAACTCGTAAAAAAGGTTTTAAGTAACTACCGTTTACCATACATCACAATTACTCCGACATTCTCTGTTTGCCCGAAACACGGATATTTGGAAGGTGAACACGAATATTGCCCGATTTGTGATGAAGAAAAGAAATTGGCTAAGCTAAGAGCGGCCGCTAACGAATAATAAAAGAACAATTTTACTTAGGAGAATATAAATGAACGTTATAAATTTTGAAGATATTAAACTCAGCAACGACGAACGCCAAAAATGCGAAATCTGGACACGTGTTATGGGTTATCACAGACCGGTAAGCGAATTCAATAAGGGTAAAAAATCGGAGTACTATGAGCGCTCTAAATGTTGCTTTACTGAAGAAAAAGCTTTGGAAGGCATGAGAGAAGAATTGGCTTGCGCCGCTGAATAATAATCACCAAGGTTGATTATGAGCGAAAGCAATACAAAAATAAAAATCGGCGATGTTGAAACCTTCAGCATCGTCGATTTTCCAAATGTAATATCCGCAGTGGTATTTATGCAGGGATGTCCGTGGAGATGTCCGTTTTGCTACAATACCGAACTGCAAAAGACGGCAAAAGATTCGAACATAAATTGGCCGAAATTTCTTGATTTTTTAGCAAAAAGAAAAGGAATTTTGGAGGGGGTTGTCTTTTCCGGTGGCGAGCCTTTGATGCAGTTAGAGGGGCTTTTAAGCGCCATAGATGATGTTAAAAATATCGGGTACAAAGTTGGACTTCATACCGGAGGATATGCACCGGAGAATTTGTTTATGGTCATCAATAAGCTTGATTGGGTCGGGCTTGATATTAAAGCGCCGTTAAATGCGGAAGCTTATAAAAAAGCGACCGGCAGATTTTCTGATTTTCAAAAGATTATTGAAAGCGTTAAGGTGCTGAAAAATTCCGGTGTTCATTTTGAATGTCGAACGACCTGTGATCCGCGCCATCTAAACATCAATGACATATATACGATTGCCGAAGAAATTTCAAAGCTCGGGGTCGAGGAGTATTATTTGCAAAAATATCGTCCGGTTGAGGGGGATACGACCGAAGAAGACGATTGCAACAAATTTTTCATCAATAATAACTTAATCTCGTATTTGCATAACACGTTTAAGATTTTTGATACAAGAAAATAGCATTGACAAAAGTAATAAATTATGTAAGAATAAATGCCATAAAAGGTATTTATTTTGTTTAATAATTTAATTCTTGATTATTATGAAAAAATCAAAAAAAGAAGCTATCGTTGTTGCTGTTTGTATTGCTGTAGTTTTTTTGGCAGGCATTGTTTTGGAGATTGTGGGCTGTGATTGGGCTATTGAAGCTATGACTCCTGCATGTCTTTTTATCTTTTTGGTTTATAGCGCTATTCAGTGCTATCGAGAAGAAAAACCGATATACGACAGAGCCAAAAGAATCAAAGCGCTTTGCGAACAGTCTCAACAATGACGGCAGATTTTAAAAAGCAGTATCCGATTTCGGATATTGCTTTTTTTGTATCTTGACAAAAAAAATAACAGATATATAATAAGCGCAATAATATATATATTTTGTTCAACTATTAAATTTTTTCTATTATGAGTTATTTTTCAGAATTGAGTGAAAAGCTTTTCATTCGCAATGTCAACTGGCTGAAAAAACAGCAAAAAGGAAAACCGGTTTCTCGCGATTTGGGGCGTTCCGTATTTTACGAAGAAGATGCCTATAAAGCTCTGCGCTATTGGGTGAATCGTATCGGTCCGGAACAACTTCACGCCGAATCGTATGACCGAAAATCAAACTTGCTGCGGCTCGTTTGCGATAGCCACAATATTTTCTATTGGGTGTATTACAGCGATGGCTTGTATTATGCCGTCCGAATCGGACCGAAAAGCAAACTCTATGTCGGCAGAACATCATATGTTCCTTATTGTGATATGGCAAAAAGGCATAATGACGTTGAAGTCAAAATCGCGGATAACTTGTTGTTGAAGGGTGAATACCTATCGCTCTCAGCCAAATTCGTTTACGACGAACAAGGGTTGCGCCCGTTTCTGTTGGTGATAAAAGGGGGCTCCGTTTCCAACATCAACAAAGCACCATGGAACGCCGAAGTTGACATTCACGATCCGGAGGCGCTGCGTGCAAAACATTATGATGTTATGGGGCGCCAAGGCTTTTGGTATGATTTTTGGTATAACGAGATAGATGATGAAACCTATCGCGGAAAACAAAAACCTGATGACAGTTGCGCTTGGATACACGAGAAGCGCTGGGCTGGAGAAAAAATCATTTGCCAGTTCTTGCCGACCGAAAGACCTTCTGTAAGCAAAATGCTTGAGATTTGGAAAAACTTTTTTACAAATCTTGATTAAGGAAAAAACCATGCTTTAAATAGCGCGGTTTTTTTTGTTGACAAAAAAATAAAATCATATATAATACAACCAATATTTTACTTATTTTGTTTCACTATTAAATTTTTTCTATTATGAGTTATTTTTCAGAACTTAGAGAAAAACGCTTGCATCGCCGGATTAAGAAAGTTCGCGATCAAGGAGGAGAACCGATTGTGAAAAAATTGCACAAATCCATTCTCTACGAAGAAGATGCCTATGAGGTTATATGCAAGTATGTTAATCTTGCTTTTGGCTCTCAATTAATGACCGTCGGGAGTGGGTATGACCGCAAGTCAAATCTGCTTAAACTCGTCAGTGAGCCGCAAGAATGCGAGGAATATTATTGGCTTTATGTCCATGATGGATTGTATTTCATGGTGGAAATCGGGTTGAATAGTAAGATTTACATCGGTCGCGAGATCTGCTTACCTGTCAGCAGTGTCGGTTTGGGGTTTGCGTATATAAGAGTTCCGCTCAAAAATTGCAAATGGCAACTTGGTGTGCCGTCAAGGCTGTATGGATACTTCATGTATTCTGCCGCCGGGTTGGAACCTATAGCGCTTATGCTCGAAGGCAAGAATGTGAATGTAGAAGATTTTGACGAATCGGTTTGGAATGCCAGAGTCGAATATACGCCCGATGAGCACCATCTCGAGGGCTATGACGAGATTCATGGACACAAAGGCTCTTGGTATGATGTTTGGTTCTCGATAGCCAAGCGCGGTCCGATCTTTGATCAGAAAGAAGCGGATCGCCTGCCGATAAACGCTCATGAGCGTTGGTGGAAAGGCGAAAAAATCATCCGTCAGTTCGAAGCGGACAAAAGGCCGACTTTGAACGACATGCTGGTTATTTGGAATCAGTTCTTCAAAAGTGTTTAAGAAAAAAGACCGTGCTTAAATGCGCGGTCTTTTTTTTGTAATGATAAAAATATATTGACAATATTTTATATTTGTCTATAATTATTTCATAAATTGTATAATTAATTTTCTATTGTTTAATCATCTAAATTATTAAAGTTATGAGCGATTATCTTATTTCTGCCGAATCGTTGCTGATTCTGTTCCTGTTGCAGGCTATGTTTGTGTATCTGGGTTCGTGTATCAAGATTCATGTCCCGATTAAGGTTTACAGAGCGTGCTTTGCGACTGAGGCGATTTTGCTTGCGGCATACATCGTCTTCCGGTTTGTCGTCGGGGCATTGCCAGAATCTCTGTTTGCGGTAATTGTCGGATATGTGGCGTACTATATGATTATTTGGTTTTCGTATGGTTCGCTTAGGCACTGGACTATTGATCCGAAAAAGGAATACACCTTTATTCCGCAACGAGTTCATGAGCTTGGCGATAATGTCAGTGCTGTCGGTGGCTACATAGAAGAGGATGGTCTGAAAATGTATGTCTATGTTGACGATAATGAGCTATGCGCATCGGCAAAAAAAGATGTTCCCGTCAAAGTAAAGTATCGGGAATGGAAAAATTTTGCAGCATACTTTAATGTTGCTCAGTAGTCAGAAAGCACCTGTCCGGATTTCGGACGGGTGTTTTTTTTAGAAAAAATCAGCATATATTATCCGGCTTTTATATAAATTTTAATAAATAGTTACTATATTTTATGCGTTTAAAGTAAGTAAAAGGAAAATAAAATGCACGGTTTACACCCATTGATTATTGATTTAATGCTGATTACGGTTTATGCGGCAATTACAACGCTTGTTTTCAAAAAATTAAAGCAGCCGATGGTTTTGGGATATTTGCTTGCGGGTATTTTTGCCGGCCCGTTTTTTAACTTTGTGCCGACAGTCACAGATCGAGAAAACCTCAGCTTATGGGCGGATATCGGTGTTATATTTTTGCTGTTCAGTTTGGGGCTGGAATTCAGCTTCAAAAAAATGGTCAGTGTCGGAAAATCTGCCATTATAACTGCAACATTAAATATCTTTTTGCTGCTTTTTATCGGATATTATACGGCAATGTTTATCGGCTGGAGTACGACTGACAGCTTTTTCTTAGGTTCGATGATTTCTATGTCATCAACTACGATTATAATCAAGGCTTTTGATGACTTGAATATTAAAAAGCAAAAGTTTACGGATTTGGTTTTCGGGGTGCTGGTAATTGAGGATATTGTCGGAGTTTTAATGCTTGTGTTGTTGCCGACAATCGCAGTAGGTAAAGGAATTGACGGCGGAGAACTGGGGTTAAGCATCTTAAAACTGTTTGCTTTTTTAATTTTATGCTTCGTAACCGGAATTTATATTGTGCCGACAATTTTAAGAAAATTAAAAGATTTTCTAAATGATGAAATGCTGTTGTTGCTTTCAATTGCGTTTAGTTTACTTATGGTATATCTGGCAGTTTATTTTGGTTTTTCATCAGCGCTCGGTGCGTTTATTATGGGATCGATATTGTCGGAAACCGGAGTTATTAACCGTATCGAAAATGTAATAAAACCGCTTAAAGACTTCTTCGGTGCGGTATTCTTCGTAACGGTCGGAATGATGGTTAATCCGGAAATGATAATAACATATGCTTATCCTATATTTGTGATAACAATGGTTGTTTTAATCGGGCAGGTTACGTGTTCTGTGTTCGGATTTGTAGTTTCCGGACAGAACTTAAAAACGGCGGTTTATGCCGGATTCTCATTGTCGCAAGTCGGTGAATTTGCTTTCATTATTGCTTCTCTGGGAAAAAGTTTGGGCGTTATTGATGACTTTGTTTATCCGATTATCGTTACGGTTTCGGTTATTACCACGTTTTTAACGCCGATTATGATGAAGTCTGCCGGCAGAGCTTATAAGGTTTTGGATAGAATTTTGCCGCAAAAATGGATTGATTATATCAACCAGAATTCCGGCAGAAATTCATCACCGGAATCGGAAGAAAGGTTATGGAAAGCGCTGTTTAAAGGGTATTTTATCAGGATGATTCTGTTTTCGCTTATTCTGTCGGCTATTATGGCTTTTGTAAGCACAGTTATGGCACCGCTTGCCTATAAATATATGCCGAATTTGGTTGCAAGAATTTTGCTGACTATGACGGCTTTGCTTTTGATGTCGCCGTTTTTGAAAGGCCTTACCGGTTGGAACGGCGCAATATACAGCAAGATAAAAAGCTTGTTTGTCAGGACTAAAAGCAAAAAGAAAGAAGTTGAGGTTGAGGCTGGAAATTGCGATGAAAAATCCTGCGACGTAAAATATAAATTCAAGGTTGTGCCGGAGCAGATTAAAACAGCCTTGCAAGAAAATACGGCATCAGTAAAAGAATTTATCGGCTCGGAAAGTGATGTTTCGCGTATATACAGCGATTTGTGGTCAAAAAGACCGGCAAACAGGCTTCCGCTCTTAATTCTGACCAGTTTTCGCTTAATTGTTGTAGCATTTTTTATCGTTACGGCCGTGCACCAGTTTTTAACCGAGAATCCGAAAGTTATATTTGTTATGTTGCTGGCTTCCGTTTTGTTGATTACACGCTCAAAATGGTTGCTTGAGCAATATTTAAAGATGGAAAATCAGTTTTTGGATAACTTAAACGGCGAACAAGAGGAAGAGGAGAAAAAATAATGGCAAAAACAACTTGGAGAGCGGGGACGCTTCTCGCACCGCTTCCGCCGGCGCTGATTTCTTGCGGAACGGTTGATAAGCCAAACGTTATGACAGCTGCGTGGACTGGAATTATTGCCAGTGATCCGGTGCTTACTTATGTGTCGATTCGCCCGTCGCGCTATTCGCATGAAATTATATCAAAAAGCAAAGAATTTGTGATAAATTTGCCGACATATAAATTGCTTGAAGCAACTGATTTTTGCGGGGTAAAATCCGGTAGAAACACCGATAAATTCAAAGAAATGCATTTAACCGCAGAAAAGTGCACAAAAATTTCTGCTCCGCAAATTGCCGAGTCGCCGGTTTCGATTGAGTGCAGGGTTATTGAGGTCAGAAATTACGGCACGCACGATATGTTTTTGGCTGAAATTATGGCGGTTAATGTTGATGATGCGTATATTGATGAAAAAGGTGCGCTGGATATCGAAAAAGCAGGGCTTCTTGCTTATGCACACGGGCATTATTATACTTTGGGGCGAAAAGTCGGAAGTTTCGGATTTTCGGTCAATAAGGAAAGGCTGAAAAAGAAGGCTAAGCGTGAAGCAAAAAAACAAAAAAAGAGTGCTTAAATTGCACTCTTTTTTCTTTTCGGCCGCCATTTTATAAATTTTACGGCGATTGCGATTATCGGGCAGATTTTTTACCCATTCAGGCAACTCAATCTCCGGAGGATCGCAATCCGGCCAGTCAGCCTCATTAACAATTCTTTTCATAACGCATACGTTTTTTAAAGGTTCAACAACCGCAAGCCTTCCAGAAGTTTTTCCAGTAGGCGAGCATTTGCTCGATAGTAAACCCGTATTCTTCTTTTTTGAAGATTTTAAGGGTTTTTGTGCCGGTCCAAAGATCGATAGTGTCATAGATCTCCAAACCGCCGAGATTCATTTCGGGAAAATCGCTTGCTCTGACATAACGCACCGAACCGCAACATCCGGTATCGGGATAGCCGTTACAGTCAACGGTGGAAATGTTCCAGTAGTCATGCGGGAATTCCCGGATATCAACACCGCGCAGGTTGAGCGTCTGCGGAGAGAGTTTGCACTCGTCGGCATCATAGAAAACAGAAACATACAATGTTGTGTTTTCTTTAGTCTGATGAGAGCAATCTTTCAACACAACTTCAATCGTCGTGGAAAGAGGAATCTCCTCGAAATAATGTGTGTTCCGAAACTTGGGCGCTACAAAAATCTCGCTGACTGCCCCGATCTTTGCCGCATAATAAAGCCCCTTATATTCGTGCAGCCAATAGAAACTCTGAGAGTCTTTCATCTTGACGATGCGCATTGGCGTGGCAGGGGAAATTTGATACTGCGGCGGAAAGAGGTCGGGAGCATAGTCTTTTAAGACCTCTTGCGCCTCATTGGCATAAAGAACCGGTTTACGAATCCGCTTGGTTATAGGCTCAAACCTTTCTTTGCGTTGCATTTGTTTAACGCGTCTTTTAATAATAAAACACATAGGTTGAAAAATTTAATAGTGAAACATAATGGTTAATTTTGTGAACTGATTGTATGATATGATAAAATTTTTGTCAAGTTTAAAATGAAATATCGGTAACATTTTGCAAAAACGAATCGAAAAGGCGGAGGGATTGAGCCCCGCCGCCTTGTGTGTTGATGAAAAAATGATTTAGGGCTCATAAATATAAGTCACAGTTGTGCTACCTATACAATGTGCATTACCATCGGTAAGGTCAAGGTTTCCCAACGTAAATGTTCCGCCAAAGCTAAGTTTCAAACCACCTTTATTTCCATTCAATGATGTATCATAATGCCAACTAGGTACCAAACTTCCTACCTCCCCGCATGGGGTGGATGAACCATCTACAAACATTGGTATCGTCTCGGCAATGTCGACAGTATGCTCACTAAACTCACCAAAACTTAATCTAGAAGCATATCCCGCATCCAATGCATCAGCATCAGCGCCATCTGCTATATATGCTGCTCTATAATTTCCGAGAGTCCCGCCAAAAATATTAATCGGTCTAACTCTTACTTCACCATCAGCAATAATCTGAGCAGTCGATTCGCCATAAGCAATCGTGCCGTCCGGATTGACTTTAACCGTGAGCGAATCGTAATTATTCATATTGGTTGTTGTTATAGTTGGAAAGTAAAGATCACCATCAATCATAGTTATCGGACTGTATATGCGAATCACTGTCGTTAATGTCGCACTGGCGCGGTTAGTATAAGTTTCCGCAGTCGGTGTTTCACCATCGGCTAAAACACCCATTGCCAAGCCTGTGGATAAAATAGCCGTAGTGGCTAGTAATAATTTAAAGTTTTTTCATATCAAACTTCCTTTCATTTTTAATATATGCTTTTTTCTTTTGTGAGATTCTCGGGTCAAGCCCGAGAATGACGGGCAAAGAATAAAGCGGTTGTTAACAAATAAAAATGAAGTCATCTCAAGAGATGACTGGAAGTTGAAAGCTATTAGTTACAAATAGTGCGCATATTGGTTATTTTGCGACCTTCCAGTCCCTATACTGGAAGTAATTTACATCATATTCAATATGATGGTAACTATGAGGCTTTCAAACCTCAGATAAGGAACATCACTCCTCATCCACTTTAATTATCGCATATTTTTTCGTATTTTCAAGCAAAATCTTCAAATACTTCTGGATTTATTATTTTTTAGCATTAAAATACGCATAAAGAGGGAAAAATGTCTTACGATTTATTGTTACAAAAAGCTGTTGAACTACATAATCAGGGAAATTTTGATGAGGCGGAAGTTCTTTATCGTCAGATTTTAGAGGCTATGCCGGAAAATCCGGATATACTGAATCTGCTCGGTATGGTTGCACAATCAAAAAATGCACATAATCAAGCAATTGAGCTGTTTTATTCCGCGCAAAAGAAATCCCCTGATAACAAAATGTATGCCTTTAATCTCGGCTTTTCGCTTTTGCAACTTGGCAAGCTTTCCGAAGCCGAAGCATCTTTTTCCAAAGCGTTTTCACTTTCCGCCGACTTCAAAGAAGCCGTTTATTATATCGGAGTATGTGCAGAGAAAAAAGGCGAAATTTCCAAAGCTGAAAGATATTACAATCACGCGCTTGAAATTGATCCCACATATTTTGAACCGAAATTAGCACTTTGTTTGCTGAGTGATGATGTTGACAAACTTCTTGTGTTAGATGAAGAATATAACGATAATTATTTGATAAAAGCCAATATTTCTAAAAAATACTTTGATTGCGGAAATTTCGAAAAAGCTATTTTTTATGCGGAAAAATCATATATTCTTAACCCTTACGATGATGAAATATCGACTTTTTACGGCGCTCTTTTACTTGAAAATAAAGAAATTGAAAAAGCGTTACAAGTATTTGAAAATTCGCTACAATTAAACAATCATAATGTTTCGGCACTGATTAACTCGGCAAATATACTTTCTTCGCAAAAACACGAAGAAGAAGCTGAAAAAAGATATCGCCAAGCGCTTGATATTGAGCCGAAAAATTTTGATGCGCACCTCAATTTGGCAACGCTTCTTTTTCAGCAAAATCGTAAAGCGGAAGCCCTTGATGAATATCGTGAGGCCGCTATCATAAATCCGAAGTCTTCCGAATTGAGCCTTAATCTTGCCTCCCTTTTGAAAAGTGAAGAAGAATACGAAGAAGCTCTAGGATTGTTATTTAATGCGCAAAATCAAGACAATAATCCGGAAATCTCTATAAATATTGCCGAAACTATAACCTTGCTTGCCGATAAAAATCGCGATCTTGCACTTAAAATTGCCGAAAACTGGGTTCGTTCGATGCCAGATAACTTATTTGCTAAGCACACATTGTCTGCTCTGAATGGTGAAAAAATTGACGATAACAAGGCTTATTCTGAGCAACTTTTTGACACTTTTGCCGATAATTACAACGATGTTTTGCAAAAAATTGAATATCGCGCACCGCAATACATCGCTGAGCTGACGAAAAACATCAGCGGAACTATTATTGATTTGGGCTGTGGATCCGGTCTGGTTGCCGAAGCAAGCCTCAATCATAAACAAAAATATATCGGTGTTGACATCTCGGCAAAAATGCTCGAACAAGCGAAAAAAACCGGAAAATACGAAGAGCTCATCAAGTCGGATATTATTGCATATTTAAAAACACAACCGGTGGCGGATTTGCTGATTTGCGCTGATGTTCTGTGTTATCTATCTGATTTAAGCGAATTTTTCTCATTAAGCAAAGGATATAAGTTATGTTTTTCTTTAGAGGCGCTTGAAAACTCCGATGATGAATACCTTTTGCTTGCTTCCGGAAGATATGCACATAGCAAGAAATATATTCAAAATCAATTAGATAAAAACAATTTTCAAAACATAAAATGCTACGAAAGAATTATCAGAACGGAAAACGGACACCCGATAAAAGGATATATTTTCACCGCCTATTTCTGATCTTATCTTTATCCGCAACAAAAAAACGCCCTGAAATATTCAGAGCGTTCTTCCAAAGGACTGTTTTATTTATTCGGTTTAGATTAGAATGCTACTTTAAGAGCCAAGCCCAAAGTGTAGTCATAATCTACATAGTTATGACCTTCACCACCGAGGTAGTAACTACCATAAACACCGGCTGTTACATTGTCTCTTACATAGTAGTCAACATCTGCTTCCAAACGCCATTCGTCATTTGCTTCATCATAGTAACCATGATCGGTTGTGAAATCATAACGAACACCGCCGTCAACTGCCCATTTATCAACTTGTTTGTGAGCACCAGCAAATGCTGAATAAGCGAGCCATCTGTCTGCATTGTCGATATTACCGGCAACATCAAATGTTGCATACGGAGTAAAACCGCAACCAGCTTCGTAGCCTACCTTAATACCTGCACCAAGTTCTTTCTGCCAACGATTATTGCCTGTTACCCAATCTGTACGACGTTTACCATACCAAGAACGCGGATCATATGTGTTGTATTCAGCGTTCAATTGAACAAGCCATTTATCAGATGTCAAGTTGTATACTGTACCCAATGTATATTCAAAGTTATGTTCGTTGTTTAGCGGAACACCCCATTCTCCTCTTCTTACATCATGCTTGAATAAGTTTGCAACGGCACCATATACAGTCCAGCTATCTGTTAAACCATAACCCAAGGTTTCTTTTGCTGCATATGTATTTGCGTGACCTTTATAAAATCCGCTTCTTTCAACTTGTGTACGATTTGTTTCCAAGTTTGTTACTGACAAAAAGTGTCCTTCTGTCGGAAGATAAAACGGATTTGTAATATCAGCGGCATTTGCTTGTGTAGCAACTAAAGCAGCAGCAGACGCCAACAACATAGTTTTTAAGTTCATTAGAGATCTCCTATTTTTATTAAAACTCTTATAATCTTTCGATTATGACCGATAGTTTAATGCAAAAGCAGGAAAAAGCAAATAACAAAATGTTTCTTAATACAACACTTATATTTAATACACTTATTTTTTGTTGTTTTTCTGATAGTTATAGCTGTTTCTTTCCCAAAAAACGCCGTCAGAATAGCCCTGTATTTCTCTGTTTTTATCAGCAATTTTAAGACGTTTTTCGGCTAATGCGCAATAAATTTCGTTCTGTTCAATCCCGATATATTGCCGTCCGAGTTTTTTTGCCGTAACCGAAGTCGTTCCCGAACCCAAAAACGGATCAAACACCATATCTTCTTTGTTTGAGCTCGCTAAAATGAGTTTTGCCAACAGTTTTTCCGGCTTTTGCGTCGGATGTTCCGTATTTTCGGGCATAGACCAATAAGGTATTGAAATATCGTCCCAAAAATTTGAAGGGCAAGTATTTCTGAAATTTCCGAGTTCGGTTTCTTCCCAATCTTTGGGCTTACCGTCTTGTTTATACGGAGCAATCACCTTTTTGCGAATTTTTACCGCGTCTAAATTAAATGTATATTCGTCAGAAACTGTGGCAAACCAGATATCTTCCATACCGTTTTTCCAGTTTTTGGAAGCACCTCTGCCCTTTTCGCGTTGCCATGTTATGCGATTTCTAACCTTAAAATATTTTTTCAGAACACTACCGATAACAAGGCTTGATTTCCAATCACAACAAACGTAAATCGATGCCGTTTCTTTTAATAACGGAATAACTGCCTCAACCCATTTTGCGGTATATTTCTCATACGTATCATCATCAGTGGCAAAAAATTTATTACCGCTGTAATTTTTGCTCAAATTATACGGCGGATCAACAATCAGCAAATCCACAAAATTTTTCGGCATTTTTGCCAAGGCATCGAACGTATCACCGCAAATTGTTTTGTTTTTTACATCTTTGCTTGGTAAATCACTTATTCTCAAGCATTTTGACAAGAAAATATTTTTTTCTTCATCGGAAAGAGATATCGTTTTGTTTCTGTTATTTGCCGGTTTTTGCATAGATATTCTCCTTGATTTTTAAGCCGGATTTTGCGTTTTTGCCGCCTTAATACGCATTTCTTTTGACGCTTTTTTTATCATATAAACATATCCGAGCGCCACAACCGCCGCTCCGCCCAACCATGCTGCCGGTCCGGCATAACAAAAACCTACGAAACCGAATTTTTCTGCCAAATATAATGCAACAAAGCATCTTAAAAATAACTCAACAGTGCTTGAAATCAATGCTATGATAGAATTTCCCATTCCTTGACAAGCGTTGCGGAATATAAATATCTGCCCCAACGCAAAATAGAATAGCATACTTATATTCATATACGTTCTTGCCAGTGAAATTATCTCGTCGATAGTTTCTTTCGAAACATCATCAGCCTCAATAAAAACTGATATTATCTGCCGTCCAAACATAAATACAAAGCCGGCCAAGACAATACTCATCGTGACTGAAATCAGCGAACATTCGAACACACCTCTGCGGATTCTGCCTATCATCCCTGCCCCGTAATTTTGCGCCACATAGGTCGCCATCGCCACACCGATTGACAACATCGGCTGAGTTGCCAATTGTTCAACTCTCATAGCTGCTGTCATCGCGGCAATTGTTAAAAATCCGAATTTGTTGCATATCGCCTGCACAACAGCCATACTCAAGGCCAAAATAGAAAAATGTATCGCCATCGGTACAGCAATTATCAAATGCTCATTTATAAACTTTTTATTTAATTTCCAGTCTTTTGCCTCCGGTTTTAATATCGGAAACTTTTTGTTCATATAAATAAGGCAACAGATAACCGACACGAACATAGCCGTAACCGTTCCGAGAGCAGAACCGGCAACTCCCATTTTGAAATAATATATATATAGTATATTTAGCAATATATTTATCATTATGGTACAAGCCAGAAAATAAAGCGGGGTTTTACTATCGCCGAGCGCTCGCATAAAACCGGATAATGCATTAAAAGCGACAATAACGACAATACCGGCGCAAATCACCATCACAAAGCGCCTGCAATCGTCATAAATTCCTTCCGGCACATTCATAACACTCATAATTACATCTAAGAAAGAATATATGAATAAATCAAAAATCAATGTGAAACCGAGACCTAAAATTATCGATGTTGCAACCGAACGCCGCATACGCTCATAATCTTTTGCACCGAAGCTTTGCGCGGTTATAATGGTCAACCCGTTAGTAAAACCTAAGCTTACAACCACCAGAAAGAAAAAAATCGGAGTTGCTGCGCCAACCGCCGCCAAAGCTTCTACTCCGATGAGCCTTCCTACGATAACAATATCGGAAATACTGTATAATTGCTGAAAAATATTACTTATCAGCAAGGGAATTGAGAATTTTATAATCAACTTTAGCGGATTGCCCGCTGTCATATCCTGCATATTATCACCACAAAAAAGATTTTGATGATATATAAAATTTTGCGACATAATTGTCAATAGAAACCTCAAACTCTTTGTAATAAAACAAAAAAACTCTCCTTAGCAAAGGAGAGTTTTTTCTAATTGGCAGGCGGAACATCCTGTTCGTCAAGCATCTTCAATTCATCGATTCTTGCATTGATATCTTTCCGCACCATTTCAAGATACGTCAACACAAACGGAGCCATACACTCGGTTCTTTCTCGCACGCGAATTTGTGCTTCGACATACTCCAGCTCGCTCAAATCCATAGAGATACGCTGTTTTGCGTCATAACCGCGATACGGCTCATTCAAGAACTGCGCCACCTTGTTGTACAAGCGGTTATATTGAAGATATTCTTCTTTCATAACTCCGCCTAAAGCACTGATATCGCACATCACACGCAAAAATGCCAAAACAAGTTTCGCTCGCGTTTGAAGCTCTTCCATCGAATTTGTGGCATTCATCAGCCGAATAGCTGTAAACGTTTTCGCATCGCCGAATTTGATAATCTCTTGACCTACTTTGCGCTGAGCCTCGGCTAATTCTGCCTTGAAAAGATCGATATCGCCAACACACTGACTTATCAGCGTGGCAATCTGTCCTTCTATATTCAAAAAAGAAGCCTGAATTTCACCGATTTTCTCATAGAAGAAATAAACTTTGTCAACGCTTTCGATTCGATCTTGCAACGGCATATGAGTATATAACTCAATCGCCTGATAACACAGCTCATACGCATCAATCAGAGACTCCCATCTCGAAGCCGACCGTTGAAGGTGTAACACAACATTTTGTTGCATACCTTCAAGTTGCTTAATAGTTTCGTTTTTCATAAATAATGAAGTTTTTAGTTAATAATATTTTTTATGGTACGATGGTAACACATTTTATATTTTTTTGTCAACCACAAAAAAATTCTTGACATTTATCGCATTTTTTGACAAAATACTGTCATCAAATAAATTATTAATTCACCTATTAAAAATTTTCTATTATGAAACAATTCACAAATGAAGAGCTGTTAAAGCTTAAGTATGAGATTGCGCGTCTTTTGGATTCGTCTGATTCCTACAAAAACATCGTCAAAGTGTATTACACATCTTTGTCGGTGTTGCAGTATTTCGATTCCTTAGGCGAAGACAAGGTTTCTCAGATTGACCTGCAATTCTGGGTTCATGCCAATGAGAAGGTGCTTAAAACCGCTCCGCAGATTGAAGAGGAAATAACCCCTCTGTTTACTGAGGTCGGGGAATTTGAAGATTCTCTGCTTCGCGCACGGCACATGTGCTTCCATCCTTACGGCAATCCCAAAAGTGATGTGGAGTATTACCGTCTGCTGAACGAGAGCGTCAAGCGTCGAGAGTATTATCGAACTCTCCGTCAGCTCGCCGGTATTTATCTCGATATCTTATCGGATAATCCGCAAGATGAGCACTACAAATTGTGGCGCCACCATTATGACCGTTTATCCGGCATACTCGATGAAAAACGCCGCGGTTTTGCCGAAGATGATGAGGCAAGGCTATCCATTGAAGAGATGGAAATGATGCTTCAAGAGCTGAAAAGCCATAACCACATCGGAGAATATGCCGGCTGTTGGGACAAAGAAATCAATCGTTTCGAAGAAATGATTGCGAAGCGCAAAGCTGAAGCTTAATTCAACAAAAAACCTCCCCTTAAATGGCGGAGGTTTTTGTTTTTGCGTATATATTTTAGTTTATCCACAACCTATACTTATGTATTATAACTATTTTATTCCTAAATATACGCATTATATTTATCTCGTAAAAACAATTACAAAGGGATAATATTATGCAAAAAACCAATATTGCGAACTTTATATTAAACGAACTCGGCGCTGATTCGAATATTATGAGCAATTATGAGTATAATTCGCATCTTATCGATACCGTGGTGGAAAATTGGTCTAAAAAACGCTATATTTCCCCAAAAATGTATTCTTCAAACATATATTTCAACAACACTAACGATAAACATTTCGTATAAAGCCAAACTTTCAATATATCCTTATTTCTAACTTTATTTTTTGCGCAAAAATCATATCTTTTTTCTCGAGCATTATATCTATCGGAGAAAAATTATGAAACAGGAAACTAACCAGGAATTAGACCGCAATCTCATTTTTATCGGCACAATTTATGACACTTTTGAAGCATTGGAAGAAACTCTCGGAAAAATGCAATTGGAAGAACCTTTGTTTTTAACCTATATCGCCAAGCGGTCTTTTGCCAATGCAATTTTTAATCACGTAAAAGAGAATAATGAACGCCAGATATATGTGAACGAAAACATAATTTCCACCGAAAATCATCAGACTTTGCAATAATTTAAGGAAAAACTTGATTTTCTTTTGTGTTTCATATACTCTTGCTTCAAGAGGTATGTTATGAAAACGAATCTTTATATATTCCGTCACGGACAAACAGTGTGGAACGCCGAGGGACGTCCGCAAGGACAGCATCCTTACCCTATTCCGCTAACTGTTACCGGTAGAGAACAATGCCTCGAATTAGCCAATAAATTAAAAGATAAAAATATCAAGCACATCATAAGCTCTGATTTGCTTCGTGCCGAACAATCAGCAAATATTGTCGCTGATGCTATCGGCGCGAAAGTTGAATACGATAAAAACCTACGAGAAATAAATTACGGTGTCTTAAACGGAGTATATACGATTGAAAGAGAAGAAATTTTCCCCGATTTCAAACAATGCTACAAGGATATAACCATAAAATTTCCCGAAGGAGAATCTTTTGCCGATGTCATCAGCAGACTGGAAAAAGCCTTTGTATCAGCTTGCGAAAAATTCAAAGGAGAAAATATCGGTATTTCAACTCACGGCAGAGCTCTCGTGTCTTTTTTAAACTGCAAATTCGGCTTAAACCTTTTTAGAATAGAAAATTGCAATTATGTACATATTGCCTATGATGATGAAACAGGTCGATTTGAGCCGATAATTTTGCCTGAAAAATGAGGAAAAACTATGAATTACACCATCGGACAAGTTGCTAAAAAAACCGGACTTACCACTCACACCTTACGTTATTATGACAAAGAAGGTCTGCTCCCGTCTTTGCGCAAAAACTCTGTCGGCCTGCGCAATTTTAATGAAGAAGATTTGCGTTGGCTGAAAATGCTCGAATGCTTAAAAGAAACCGGTATGCGTTTGAAAGATATAAAAAAATATATTGATTTGGCACAACTTGGTGATGAAACTTTGAATGAACGTATGGAAATGATTTTGCAACAAAAAGAAAACCTGCTCGAACAGCAAAAAGCTTTGGATTTAAATCTCAAAAAAATCGATTTCAAAATAAAATATTATCAGGAAGCCTTAAAAGTAGGCGAAAAAAATGTTTATAAAAATGAGGCTATGGCAAAAGAAAGAGAAAAGCTGTTTCAAGATTAACAAAAAAGGTAGCGAAAATCGCTACCTTTTCTCTTAATGCCGATAGATATCGGGATTTTTACCCCACGAAATCTCATCGTTGCCTTTTTTGAGGCGGACATACTGCTCATTTTTCAGCGTCAGGCGATTCTTCTCCGAGGCAATGCAGGTAAACATTGAAACGCTGATGACTGCACCGAAAAATTTTTCAGGCTTAAACTCATCTTCGCGTTTTCTTTTTTCAACCGTTACCGACATACACGCGGGTTTAACTGTTTCGTGAACAGCGTCTTTTTTAACGCCCGAACGAAGTGACCGCACCCGAAATGTAATCACGTTTTTGTTGATTGACACGACTGTTCCGGTGAGCATAACGCACTGAATCAGGCGTAAATTACCGGATTTCGGATCCTCAAACGGCGGACGCGCCGAAACACGAGCACTGGTAACTCCGTCTTTCTCCGTGATTCTGGCTCTTTTCTTAATCAGCTCTTGAACACGTCCTTGAAGCAACAGCTTTTCGGCAGAAGTTTCTCTTGTTCTTTGCATAATAATGGGTTCTCGACTTAAACACGAGCGCTTTCCTTAAAGCGGATATAAGTTAATAATGAAGTTAATTATAGATTTTATATTTTGATTATACTCAATATTTTTTTAATTGCAAGCATTTTTGACAAATATGACAGAAAAAAAAAGCCCCGGTGTTATCGAGGCTTTTTAAGTTCTACTTTATGCTGATATTAAGCGGCTGTACTTAAATCAAGTTCAACTTCCGCAACCGAAAATTCTTCGGCATTTTTGATTTCCAGTGCCCCGTCAAGCAAACTACCAACGTTAATAACGTCTTCAGCCCCGCGATTTAACATCTCAGCTACTGCAGCCGGAGCATATATAACTGCCTGTTTTACCGGAGTGCGTTGCGAAACGTTAGCCGCCGTTTTAGCTTTCCTGACTTCTGCCGTAACCATAGAAACATAGTCATAAAGCTCACCGCTTTCGGTTGCAAACGCAAATTCGCTCATCTTCGGCCAAGCACTGCCGTGAATTGAAATTTCTTCAGCATTCCACGGCCTGCATTGATAGAGTTCTTCCGTAATAAACGGACAGAACGGAGCAAACGCTTTCAAGAATGTGTCAATTGTCAACATCAACGAAGCAACGGCTGAAGTATCTTCTTCCGAATAAGCACGTTTTTTAACGATTTCAAGATAGTTGTCGCAGAAATCCCAAAATCTCTTCTCAATAACATCAAGTGCGCTTGCATAATCATAGGTATCAAGATAATCGGTTGCAACCTTAACCATTGATGCCATTTTGTTCTGCCACGAAAGGTCAACCGGTTTAGTTATATGCGATTTATAATCACTGACACCATTTAATTTGCTGTTGCCGACAATGGTAAATACGAATTTTCCGGAATTGAAAATTTTATTGATAAGCTTTTTACCTTGAGCCATAACCTGTTCATCAAAAGCCGTATCCATACCGAGTCTTGCGCGTGATGCCCAATAACGAACGGAATCTGCCCCATAAGTATCAAGCAAGTGTTGTGGGGTAACCACATTTCCCTTTGACTTTGACATTTTCTTTCTGTCCGGATCAAGGATAAATCCTGAAACCAAAACTTCATACCAAGGAATCGTTTTGCTGTGCATCAAAGCTTTGGCGATTGTGTAAAATGCCCAAGTACGAATAATATCGTGAGCTTGCGGACGGACATCAAACGGCAAGCTTATCTTGTCGCTCTTGCCGGCATCCATCGCAATTTGCGGGGTCAAAGCCGAGGTTGCCCATGTATCCATAACGTCCTTATCACCGATAAATCCGTTTGGTTTACCACGCATATCTTCGCTATATCCATTCGGCGTATCCGTCATCGGGTCAACCGGCAATTGCGACAACTCTGCGATAATCGGATTTTCATAATCCGGATTGCCGTGAGCATCTAATTTATACCAAACCGGGAAAGGAACACCGAAAAATCTTTGGCGTGAAATACACCAATCCTGATTCAAGCCTTTAACCCATTCTTCATAACGATTCTGCATATGAGACGGCTTCCATTTAATCTTGCGACCGGCCTCAATCATTGCCTCTTTTTTATCTTGCAGGCTGACAAACCACTGACGCGAAGTCACAAACTCAAGCGGACGATTGCCTTTTTCATAGAACTTAACTGCGTGAGTGAGCGGACGCGGTTCATCAACCAAATCACCGCTTTCACGCAAAAATTCAACAATCTTTGCTCTGGCTTGTTGTGTGCTAAGGCCGATAAGTTGGCTGTAATATCCGTTAGCTCTTTCCGGATCAAGCGAAACAAATGCTCCTTTACCGAATTCTGCCTCAACTAAACAACCGTCACGACCAACAATCTGTTTAAGCGGCAAACCTGACTGTTTCCACCAAGCAACGTCGGCAGCATCACCAAAGGTGCAGACCATCATTATACCTGTTCCCTTGTCTTTTTCCGCGTGTTCGGAAGCAACTATTTCAACCGGAGTACCAAAGAGCGGAACAATCGCTTTTTTGCCGAAAAATCTCTGATAACGTTCATCATCAGGGTGTGCTACAATTGAGATACAAGCCGGCAAAAATTCCGGTCGGGTAGTAGCAATGGTAATACTCTCGTCCGTGCCCTCAACTTTAAACCTTATATCATGGAAAAATCCGGCAACTTCTCTGTCTTCAACTTCTGCCTGTGCAACCGCAGATTGGAAAGTAACATCCCACATCGTCGGAGATTCAATAGATTTTACTTCACCTTTGTTATACAAATCAATGAATGACTCTTGCGAAACTTTGATTGATTTCGGACTGATAGTCGCATATTTAATGTTCCAATCATAAGAGTGTCCGATATTTTTGAAAACGTTCTCGAAAATTCCCTCATCGGAAGCAGTCAATTTTTCACAAGCTTCGATAAAGTTTTTACGCGATACCTCTTTGCGCGGAGATTTATCATTTTCATCATGGCTTAAAACAAAATTCGGATCATAGGGTAAACTCGGGTTGCAAGTTATGTTATAATAGTTCTGCACTCTGCGTTCTGTCGGCAAACCATTGTCGTCCCAACCGATCGGATAGAAAACCGTTTTGCCTTTCATACGCTGATATCTGGCTACCACATCGGTTTGTGTATAGCTGAAGATATGACCGATATGAAGCGAGCCGGAAACTGTCGGTGGCGGGGTATCAATCACAAAAGTTTCTTCACGAGATTTCGTGCTGTCATAACGATAAGTATTATTTTTTTCCCAAAAGGCTTTGCCTCTGTTTTCAATTTCAGGCAAATCCATACGATTATCCAAAGTTTTATTTTCTTTATAAGCCATTATATCCTCCAAACATATATCCATCGGTTATATTGTGAAAACAAATAACTGTCAAGAATGTTTTATCATATCGAAATTTATGTGCACGAGATTATGAGCATACTGAATATGGTATACTAAATTATATGATTAGTACTTTCTACCGGCTTTTTCGCCTTCATCACGAAAAGCTTCGTACGGACTGCTAATTCCGAAAACTCCGTTTAAGATATTTTCCATATTGTTGTTGAAATATCTTCTTAAAACAAAGTCGTAAGAATACTTCTCATCTCCGTATCCGTAATACTTAACATCAGCATACCCCTCACCGCCGATAAATGTTGGATTGATATTAGAACCGGTATCTTCTGATTTCTCATCAGACAAGAAATTAAGTCCTTCATCGTGAGAAACCTTTCCTGCGGCAACATTTTCAGCCCAATAACGATTTAAGTAAGGATATGTATTTATGTATTTTCCCTCAACATCACGATATTCCGTTTGGCGGTCATAACATACTTTTCCGCACATACTGCTTGTCCCGTAAGAATCTTTATCATCAAGTTTCCAGGTGATGAAATTTCCGGCATAGTCGGTATATTTGTTATTTCCTTCTTTATCAGTGACAATCTGGCTTTTCCACGAAAGTCCTTCATATTCTATTCTGAAACGAGGTTCGGAATTTATACGATAAGCGACCTTATTTTCCAAATCTACAACCAATGCCGGCAATGCCAAATCGCTCGCATTAAGATTAAATACAAAATTCAAACACTTATCACCGCCGAATTCATGTATATATTTATCATTTACCATATTCAAAATCGAGCAATCTTCGCCTTTGCACTCATATCTTTCATAAGCATCAAAATCTGCCGGATGACAACTTTTGCTATATGAATACGGTCTGAACATCAGAGCTTTAACCGGATCAATAACCTTTTCTTCAGCCGAACCACCTTTGGCAATAGGTTCATCAATAGAGTTTATCCACTTATTGATGCCCCCCATCCAGCCATAATAACCATATTCTCTCGGATCATCATTCATATTATCCTCTGTGTTACAATACATATCATAAGCACCGGCGGTATGCAAAACACCATAGACCAGAAGCGGGAAATTATAGCCTTCTTCTTCATAATTTTCACCTTTTATATATTGTGTAGGTCTTTCGGCAACACCTAAATCAAATCCCCAATCGGCTTGTCCGACGGCATATAAAGAACTAAACAGCGGGTGCATATTAACTTCATATATATGCGCAAACTCACCTGCTGCAACCATCGCATTTATTATTTCTTCGGTATTTTCGCTTGAAATTATTGCTATTTCCACACCATTATCCGGATTATTTTCCATAAACATACAAGCAAGGCCGTTTATTTCTTCAATTCTTCTGGTAGAAGTATAATACATTTTCCATTTCGGATTATCACTTTTAATTTTGCATTTTGATAAATCCAAATTTTTATATGCTATACCATAAGGATTATTACACTGCGCCACAAACTCTTCATGTGAAAAATCGCTTGACGGCTTGTTTTCGACACAACCATATGTATTATCAAGCATATATCCGTGATCACATCCGCATTCGGTGTATTTTCCCTCACATTCATCTCCGACACCGAATTGGTGCGGTTTATCGCATGTTTTCCACGTTCCGTTATCCGGAAGATTAGGGCATTTGCAAGCCGTATATTTTTTATAAGAAGATCCGCCAACCTTAATACTATCGGTTTCTTCGCAAGAATCGGAATCCGGATCCGGCACTTTTATTCCATCGCAAACAGATGGTTTTATTTGAGGAGAATTCCAAGAAACATCTATATCAATATTTTTTGCATATTTAAATTTTGCTTTGCAATATCTGGCATGAGCCCTGCTGGCCTGGCAATAAGAAGTTTTATCATCACTGCTGTTTATTTTTTCGACATAATCATATTTTTCCGGATCAGAAATTTCCCATTTGTAATAAGATGTATCACATTGGCAAAGTTCATATTTGGCAATTCCGTTGTAAACGCAAAATTTTCCGCCCAACGAATACCCTGTTTGGCAAGTTTGATTTTGATATCCGTTATAATCTGAACCACACTTTGACACTACGACATTTTGACCGCAGTCACCGATAACAAAACAAACACCGGCATACGCAGCTGCACAAAATAAGGTTGATACAACAAAAGCCGAAACAGATGATATTTTTGAGCGCAATTTCATAAATAAAACTCCTTGCATTTAAATATTTACGTTTTATTTACCATATTTTTTAAATTATGTCAAAAATTTTTTATAATTTTTTATAAAAAAAGGAAAATTCTCACACACATATAAATAATACGTGCATAAGGATTTTCCTGAATAAGATTTATTTTTTTCTCGGTTTCGGAAATTTTGCTTTTATATCCTGCCATCTTTCGATAACATCAATAAGTTCATAAGGCAATTCCGCCGAATCATCTTGCAAAATCATATCAAAAGCCTTTAAGATTGCATCAAGCTGTTCTCCGATCGGCAAGCTTGTTTCATAAGCTTCTTTTCTTTTTTCAAAATAAGTTTTTCTCTTCATTTTAGCCTCCGACCTTTGATAACAATGATAACATTCCCGACTGACTTTTTCCGTTATTATTTGAATTTAATAAGCTATTATAAACAAATTCATCACGTTTATCGCGAAAATTATCGACAATCGCATTTTCTTTTTGCGCATAATCGTGATTTATTCGACTGATATTCATCAAACCTTCGGTTTTTAGACGCTTTTTAGCTGCTGATGCCGATGACGAATTTATCAACCCCATTGAGCTTATTTTAGCTTTTTTCTCGGCTAAATTTCGCTCAAGCAGATTTTTTGCCGCATTTATTTCATAATTTTTTTGTGTTTTTAAACCGATTAAATTCTTGTTTGCTTTACGCCTTTCTTTGTTATAATCATAAAGCTCTTTGCCTTTTGTTACCGCAACCGAAGCCGCAGCTGCTGTTCCTCCCATAATATCCTCCTTTCTATTTTGTTTTAACTTTGAGTGAAGTTGATAACAATGTGAATGGCACGGGAACATCACTTTTTACGCTCCACATAGATTTTTTTATGTCGCGTATCCAGCCCAAAGCATATAATTCAACATCACCCGAAAAATTTTCCGGCATTTCATCAAAATGAAACTGGGTTGATATTTGCTTGAGCGGAATTTCGTTATATCCCTGCCCTAAATCCACACATAGTCCTTTGCTGTTTATTATCCTAAAAATTGCCGAAACTACTCTGAATGCTTTCGGTGAAAAAGCGTTTTGATACGGACTAACAAACGGCAACGGCTCAACCAAATGTTCATAAGTGAGGCCGAATGTTATTGATGAAACCGCATCAGGCAAATTTATCTGCCCATCTTCAACCGCATATTTTCCGATATAATATCCGTCTGCAATAACACCGATTTCGTTTCCTTCATAATCGGATAAATCGTCCCAGTTTGTTTTCGGCGCTGAAGAAGTCATACTTGCAAAACAGTCAAAATATGCCTCTGAAGACAGCTTTTCCAAAAAGTATTTACCATTACGATAAACACAAAAATAAAGATTATCTTCAAGCGCCGCCACACTTTTGAACAAACCTTGCGTATTAAACCTGCTCCACGCCGTAACCTGCTCGGCCCGATATGTTGTCAGGCAAGAAACCGTGCCGTCCGCCAAAACGATATAAACAACATTTTCATATCCGGAAAATGCCACACTTACCGGATTTTTAACCACCTCACCGACAAGCAAACTTAAATCAGTTGCCTGATATGCATCTTCAAGCTCGTTATATAAAAATTGCAAAACCTGTTTTCCGTTTGCCGCCACAAAAATCAGCGCCCCGTTGACCATAACCGGCATAACCGAATTTTTGGCATAGGCTCCGACATTTGTCTGTTTGATAACGTTCGTATTTTCCGGCGTTAAGTTATCGCCTTTGACAACCCACTCTGCACCACTTGTAAAAATCACGAGATTTCTCGAAGAAATTACCGTTCTTATTGCATTAACCTGATCAGAAAGCAAAGAAAAATCTATCGCTTCATTATCAAGTCCGGTTCCGATATCAAAATTATAAAAGTCAGATGATTGCGACAACCAAACGTGATTAGGCAACGATTTTGAACCGCCGATAACCAGTCTGTCCTGATGAAAAGTCATACCGCACGGCCAACCGCGCAAATCCGAAAACGCACTTTCTTCCCACAGGTCGGTATATTCGGTACTTGAAAACTCTTTTTTGACCTGAACATTAACTTTTGTCGGCGAAACATATTGCGTTATCTCAGCACAACCGTCAGCAAATTTCAGATACGCTCCGACATGTTCCGGTTTAAAAACCGCCGAATTCGCATCAACCGAAGTATTTCCGGTTTTTGCCGCAATTTTAACTTTTGTTCCGTTATTATAATTATAATAAGGACAACAATAAAAACCATTTTCGTTTGTATAGAAATCAAAATCGGTAATACTCCAGCTTTCATTGTTTCCGCGTGTAATTTTTTTAGGAATAGAGTCTTTGTGCGAAACAAAAAGCGTATCCGCACTCTGTGTATATTTCAGTTCAAATATCTGCTCCTCGTTCCAAGGCGTTTGCAGTTCGGCCACAAGTGCATCATTTTTATATATTTTGCACAAGCTGTCGGTTAAACAAATCAGATATATCTGTTCGGTATTGAATTCAAACGGTATAAGGCGCGCCGTTCCGTCAAGTTCGCAGATTTTTTTCAGTCCTTTGCGCCTTGAAACACCTCCGGTCGGATGTATGATAACATTTTTCAGATTTCTCGCCCCGTTTTCATATATATTCAAATCACCGCGCCCATACAGATTTTCACTTAATTCACCGGCCGTAAAATTTGTTTTTACCGAGGTCAAAACTTCACTCATCTTCTTGCTCCCAAAAGTGTAAAATCTTCAACTCTTTTTGGCGTTGATTGTTGAGAATCCGTGAGTCTGGCCGCGGAAATAATGCTTTCCGCCCTTTTCAAAAGCTCTTGAGCGACAGATGTGTTTTCCGTTAAAGGCAAACAAAGCTCAGATGCGAGTTTTGCCACCAGCGCTTCATAAAAAAATGCCGGCAGATTTGCCTCTTCCGGACGAAAAATATAGGTCAAAATCACCTCCGGCGAGTTGGTATGAATTTTATGCTCGAATATTCTGTATTCTATACCGGCACCTTTGCTCCCGCTTCCGGCAGAGATTACACGCAAAAAGTCGTTCGGTATGGCGTAAGCGTACTTATAATCCGCCACCGGTTCCGCATTAAGCCGATTTAATTTCTTTTGGCATACGGCAAAACTCCACGGATACGACGAAAGCAAAGCATCTCTGACCATCGGATATATTTTCATTGAGGCTTCTGCTTCAACCGTTCCTTCTTCAAAAGAAGATATGCTTTGCGCACCGAGCTTTATCAAAGCGGCAGAGCATATATTTATTGCATTATATGTCATATTTTTCTCCTTTATAAAAAGAAGGGGGAAAGTTCCCCCCTCTCTGTCATTGCTATTAATATATTTATGGTTAAGCTGAGTGCTTCTCGGCAGATGAAGCAAGCATTGTTACAGCCACAAAATTTTTATCTGTTTGCGCAACAACAAAAATTGCTCCGTTTGAAAAAGAAGCGCTTTTGTGCGAAAAAAGAATCATATCACCGCATCTCAAATCATTATCCGCCTCGGCAAAATAATTTTCGGAACATATATCAGAAAGATTATCCTCACTGACATAGTTCCACAACGTCCAACCGTTTGCATAAGCTATAACGTTAAGATTTTCCGCAACAAAAGCCATATTTTATCTCCTTACTTAAGCTTCTTTACATTTAACACGAACAACGCCGGTTGCGTCAATCAAACAAGCACCTTGGCTCATCATATTGTTGACGAAGTGAGCGGCATGATCTCCGTGCCAAGAAATATCGGTTGTAATATCTTTTCCGCAAGCATGTCCGACAGCATTTTTATGGAAGATAAAGCAATCACGTTTTGTGCTGTCCGTAAGCGGCAAACCGGTATGCATAATCCAGTTGATACCTAGCCATTTACGAGATTCCGTGCCTTTTGTAAACGGAGTATCATCGCCGACATAATCCGAACTTGCAAATTCTTCAATGTTGAGCAAAGCATTCCACTGCAACGGCCCGACGATGGCAAATCTGTTACCGTCGTCCGGAATATTGTTAGTGTTAAGCTTGGTGAAAGCAGCCAAAATTGTTGCTTTACTTAATGCAGCAGTATAATCGCCGACATCGTTGGTAGCAGGTGCGCTCGCCAAAGCAGAAATAATGAGCTCATCGGTTTTGCGTCCCAATGCGTATGCACCTGATGTTGCAATCACACGTCTTTCATCAATGTTCATTTTGATTTCATCAAGTGCATCTACCCAATCACCGGCATAATAGTCGGAAAGTGTGCATTCTACCGGCGCATGGTTCAAGTTCATAACCGGAACTAAACCATGACGCTCTTTAGTCGAAGCAACTCCGGTTCCGATTTTTTGGAAAACCGTGGTTGCGCCTATAACTCCGTCTTTAGAACGAACGGCGTTTTTGAGTTTAGAACCTACCTGCTGATAGGCCAAATGCACATCTGCTTCAAAATTTTTAATAAAAGATGCACTTACTGTTGGTGTTGTCATATTTTTTTCTCCTTAAAATTAAAAACATTAAAATTGTTAAATAAAAAAAATCCCGAAAATTTATTTATTTTCAGGATAAAGTCTTTCAAAACCCTTTGATATTTGCTCAATATACGCTTTATCGTGATCGCGCCAATATCTCGGGTCTTCCATCATTTTGCGAAGTTTATCTTCGCTTAATGCCTCCGCGCCCTGATATTCTTTACTCAAAATCGGCTCTTGAGAAGACATCATCGAATAAAGAACTTTAACGCCTTCTGCCGTAGAACCGAGAGCATCATAAATTTCAGGTTCCAAATTTGCTTTGGCCCAAGTTGAAATCTGACGAGAAATAACATCAAATTTTTCTTCTCCGCCAAATTCCTGATAAAGTTTTTCCAGTTGCTTTTGTGCCTCGAAAGAAACCGTGAGTTCGTCTAAATACGGCAAAACGCGTTCATTCGCTAAGTCGTAAACCAGTTGAGCCTGGGCGTTTGTAAAACCGCAATCATACATTCTCTTAAAAACTTCATCATCTCTGTCCAAGAGCGGACTTTTGATTTCTACTTCGTATTTGTCATAGCTTTCCGGCATCAAGCGATTGCTCGTTTCAACCAGATTTTCATCGCGTCTGATCAGTGAAGCATAGTCGTCTAAAAGTTCGTCCAGTTTAACCTCATTTTTTTCCTCATCCCAAAATCTTGCGGGAAGTTTTTCAGGTTTAGCTGATTTTTGCTGTTTTTCTTCAGCTTGATCAGCACTTTTCATAAACATATTTATCATACATTACCCTTTCAAAATTTGTTATTTTTTACATTGAGAACAGATATATCCGAACAGATATCTCTGCCCTTCTAAGTGACGCAGTTGCTCGTTGGTGCTATCCGGCCCTAAGTAGCGTTCTTGCGTCATTCTTTTCAAAAAAGAGAGAACAATTCTGCCCTCTCTTTGATTAAAACACTTAATAAAAGCGTTTTTAATTTCCTCATCGGAAAGTCCGCTAAGGTCGTAAAAATCATTCATTTTCCACGTCCTCAATTGTATTTTCGCCCTGATTTTGCAGCAAAAGATTCTGCGGAACGGAAAGCGAATTAGCTAACCACTTTGCCGCCTCTTTTGCATTTATCAGCGATTTACCTTCTTCACCGAAACGTGACAACATTTGCGCCCACTGTACCACATTTTCAACACTGTGGCGCGATTGAGCCAATGCCAGCGGAGACTTATATTGCAAATCAACAATTTTACCGTCCAAATCAAAATTCTGAATATCTCCGCGGCGACGCAAAATGTAAAATGCACGCTTCAACAATGGTGTTAACAACTCTGATTGCAAACGTCCGAATGTTGCGCCCAAAATTCGTGAAATTTCGGCCGAACGCTCCATCACCTCGGTTGCCGTCATCGAAGGAGCCGAAATCTGCTCCAATCTGTCAGCCAAAAGCGAATGATTTATCTTTGAGCGCAAATTATCCAGAACCAGTTGCGAAATATCAAATCTACCCGGTGCTTCCAACGGCGTCAATCCTTTTGAACCGACCGCTTTCGGAATAATAGCCCCCGGAACAAGTTGAATATTTGCCGGATTCAAAATTCCGTCATCATCAGCCTGCCAAATTCCGGTTACGGCAATTGAAGCGTTTTTGAGTATCAGCTCAACCACCTTGTTTGCGGTTTTTATATCCGGCAAAGCTTTCATTACCGGCGAGCGTCCGTAAATTTCTCCCGGTGCTTTAAGCCAACGGAAATTGATAAACGGCGAGGTTTCAAAAACGCCCTCGCGCAAAAGAAAACACTCTTTATCATAAACACTGTCATAAGCAAAAGCCGTATATCTGTATCCGCTGCTCTTTACTTCAGGCTCAACAACCTCCAAAAGTTTCAGTTTATAGTCGCTGTTTTTTTCTGCCTGATGAAGACAAAACGGCGGAATTTCAACTGCCGGAAATCTGATTTGAATATCCGTAACCGAAACTTCCGAACAGCGAAATGTCGTGTCGATTCTTCCCGATGCGCTTTCTTCAAAAGCAACTTCTCTGATTGGTACGGCATAAAAATGAAATGCCGTCGCCTCACCGAGCGGTGCTTCTTCAAACAGCATACAAGCCGTTCCGATTGTTACCAAATCAAGATAACATTGGTGAATTTCCACTCCGAAATTAGAATGATCAAAATTTTGTTGCAAAATATCGCCGGCTCTCTCCAAAACACCGGCAACTTGCGCAGCCTCGCTTTCCGACAAATCATATCCGGCACGCAGTCCGAACCATCTGACCCAAACCGGTGTCAACTCCGAAAAAAGCGACGAAGCAAGTTGATCAACCGCATCAGGTGCCGTGCCGTCAAAAAGATGCGCAGAGGTTTTATCTTGAACATAATCATCTCCGTAGCAAATATTCTCGCGTTGCGGAAAAGCATATTCGTAACATTCTTTCCACACACTTTCCCATTGGCTTTTTTTATCGTTTGCTTTTTTATATCTTTCGATAAGTTTTTTGAATTTTTCATCCATTGTTATTCTCCAAGTAAATTTTTGCGTTTAAGTGCGCTATTTTGATTATTTTCTTCAATTCCGTTCAAAGAAGTAGCAACTGTTCCCAATCTTCCGCGATAAGCACGTGCGATATCTCTTCTTCTTTCTTCCTCGGCAGCTTTTTTGGCCTCCGTTTCAGCCCTTGCAACTGCATGTCTGGCCTTTCTTTCTGCTTTTTTCTTGCTCGGATTTTTTAGAACTCCACCCATTATTTTTCTCCTTTTTTGTTATTTTCATCTTGCGATAAATCTTTGTTTTCTTGATTTTCGTTGTTTTCCGGAGATTTTTTGATTACCCCGTAGCCGACAACTCCCGATGACAAAACAAGCAGAAGTAACATCTGCAAAAGTTCTTCCATCATCTCTGCTTCTCCGGTCTGATTTTTAATCGCCAAATAGCAGATTGTGCCGGCATTTATGAGCAAAACCGCCAAAATTGCCATAAGCATAACCTTTTTGCTTGTTTTTCCCTCACCTGTGCACGAAGCATAAATTTTCAAAAAATCAGCCCATAAATCTTTGTTTAATTTTTTCCCTTCCATTCTTTTTACCTTTCAATATCGTTATAAAAAAAATGGCCGCCGATTTCGGCAGCCGGAATTTTTCCGATTGACCACGATGGTCTTACATTTTTGGCGTGATAATGCGTTGAAGCGCGTGTTTTGTCTTCCAAAAATCCGGAAACGGCACGCATCGCAATTCTTTTTGCCATTTTGTAACCTTCGTTATTTTCATCAACCTCGTTAATAATTTTGTAGTTAACATCATTTTTGTTCCAACAAGAAAATTGCCAAGGTTTCAAACAAATATCTTTAATAGAATTTCCCCACCAATATTTTCCTTTCTTTTTAGCAAAAGCCAAACGGTTCAAAACGACTGAAGCAATTGCCTCTTGCCCGCTTAAACTTTCACCTCTGGCCTCACCGTAAATAGTGCGGGCCAAAATTTCCACATCATCTGACATTGCGCGTATCCTCCAACCTGTCTATCTTTTTTTCTATGCGTAAAAGATATTCCGTCAGGCGATTTTCCACATCTTTTAAGGCAGAAGCCGAAGCATAATTTCTGGCAACGTGCACCTTAAAATCAGATAACGCATCTTTGCAGGCCCCTATGGCATTTTCCGTATCTTTTCGTTGCTTAAACAACAAACTGAACAAAGATGCAAAAACCGGAATCTCTATCATGGTTATCCGGTTAAAAATTTCTCCTAACATAATTTCACCTCAAATTTTAAAATCGCTGAAAGCCTTAAATTGTATGCTGTTGCCCTGCCATGCAAAACGCTTTTCCGCTTTTTTGCTTAATCTTGCACCTTTAAGTCTAATCGGAACGGTTGAAAGACACCCCGCAACTGCATCAAGCGCATCATCGTGATTAGAACTTTTCATGTTCCATTCCCGCATTTCACGAGCAAACCCGCCTTGCATAACCTTTTTATTTGCATATAAAGCACCTTCCGCCAACAAAACTTCATAAGCTTCAATTATTCTCGACTGTTTGCTTTGGTGCGAATATTCTTCCACAACCGCAATTTTCAGTCTTTTTTCCGCCAATTTCTGCCTTAATATTCCAGGCAAAAAGCGCCCGATACCGTTAATTTCAACATGCAGAGCCGGAATGAAATTTCGCTCCAAAAAATCTGCAACTTTATCGCATTGCTTGCTTGCAACATTGTTCTCTCCGTCCGTTTTTTCAATCCGGATATATTCCAAATCGTGCAAATAATAATTGCCGTCTTCGTCCGAAAACACACACGCAATAACGCTGTTATCGTTACTCTCCGACTGAGCAAAAGCCGGATCCCACCAACAGGAAACACTCAGCATCTGCCGTCCGCAGATTTTCAAAATTTCCTGTTCAGCGGAATAATTCACATTTATATCTCCTTCATAAACTTTTATGTCCTCCGTATGTAATATGCTGTTTTGCGCATTGACGGCCTTTAACATCATTTGCGAAGCAAATTTGCTTTCTCCCGAACGAATGCGGATAGAATTTATTTTTTCCGCCGAAAATCTTTCCGGCCACACACTCTGCCCAAATTTATCTAAAATCGGCAAACGAAATTCCGCAAATCCAAGCAGATACGGCTCTGTATCAGGTCTGTTTTCATCTGCAACCGTTTGATATATGCTGTAATATGTATGCGGAGTCCCGATATACATCAGCATACCTCCCGGCGTTATGATATAGTCCAGTTCGTCAAGTTTATGGCGTAGCTCCGTGCGTTTTATCTCCGAATCCGAATTATTCGGAACCTCAACATCATCACATATTATCAAATCAGCTCTAAGCCCGGTTATGTTCGCATCTATTCCTTTTGCCAGCATAGACGGATCACGCAATTCGCTTTTTCGCCTGATTGTGAACTTGTCTGCTGCCCATTCTTCCGGCTTCTGCGGTTTCAGATTTACGGTCAACACGTGCTTTTCAATAATATGCTTAACGTTTCTGACCATTTTATCCGCCAACTGCTCATCAGCCGCCAACACCATAATACGTAAATCATTGTTCATATAAAGCGCCCACGCACAAAAAAGCCCGACAATTGTTGACTTTCCCGAATTACGAAAAGCCATCAACAACGCATTTCTGTTTTCCGAATTCCAAATTTTTTCAATCCACAGCACCATTTTTCGCTGATGCTTCGGCATCTTAAGTCCTTGCATTTTAAGCCATATAAACACAAAAGAAAAAAAATCTGTTTTTTTATCAAAATTCTTCATCTTCTCGTTCTCCGGCTTTCAGCTCCTCGGCTTCTTTCAAAAATTTTAACAAGTCGATATTTTCATCAACCTGCGACCTTTTTTCTTCATCATCAGTCAATTTTGCCAACTTTAGTAAAGTGTCAGCATGAACAATCGCCGATTTCAGCGCACTGTGATATGCACCGAAACCTTTGGCATCTTCAGGTTCGCTGTTGTTTGAAAAATTTTCGTAACTGGCCAAAACTTTCGAAATTTTTTCCGGTAGCGTTTTTTTCAGCATTTTTTTTAAGGCTTTCAGAGTTTTTACTGTTTTGTTATTCATAAAAAACTCCAAAAAAAAAGATTTCTTACGAAACCTTTATTCTCAAATTTTAAATACACTAATAGCCCGTGACATTTTCTCGTATATAACAAAAGTTTTACTTTGTCAAGACTTTTTTCCTACAACTTAATAAAAAAATATAAAGCTGATGCGGAGTTATAATAAAAAAATTGTGAATTCCAAGCACCCGTTTAACCGCCTCAACGCAAGTAAATACGCCAAAAGGAGCGGTTTTCAGCGGCGCAGATAGAATTTTTGTTTTTATAAAATTATGCCTGTGGATAACTTTTTTAAACTCCGATTCTTTTTCAAACACATGCACAAGCATAAACATCTGATTACTCAGAGGATTTAACTCCAAATATATGATTTTCGTGATTTTTACATATATTTTGCAGTGTCTGAAACCTTGCCGTAAAAATTTAAGCCACCAAAGCGTCGTATTATCTTCAAATACAATGTATGCCGTCTTTCCAGATAATATCATGGCAAAATTCCTTTTATTCTTAAAATATTTTCAAGCGCTAACATCGCCTCTTCCCATAATCTGATTTCACTTCTTTTTGCTTGATAATAAGGCGGAATCTGCACTTTTCCCCATCTGGCCATAACCCGCAAATGTCGATTCGTGATGTATCCGCCTGCTTTCAGCCTTTTCAATATTCTTTCAATATCAGACAATTCGCATTTTCTGACATATCCCAAATATTCGTCATTCCTTCCGCGCAAACCAAGAGCTCTTGCTTCAATTGATCGGCAAAACCAAAACCATAAGTCTTCTACATTTTCAAAATCTCTATATTCGTTGCTCATTTTTTTCCTTTTTTGTTTTATTGTTAACGAAATATTCATTTTTTCGATATATAACTTAAGGTTGTAGGAATATCAACTTAAAAAAATTATTGATTCCTATTTTGTTTGGTGTTATATTCACCTTAATGTTGGTTTTATGCTAGAGGAAAGGATACTTTGATGAAATATAATGAAATTTGGGAAGCTGTTGATAAATTGGCAATGATAAATGGTTTGACCCCCTCCGGATTGGCAAAAAAAGCCGGTCTTGACCCTACTGTTTTTAATAAAAGCAAACGTGTACGCCCTGATGGTAAAAAGCGTTGGCCTTCGCTTGACAGTATCAACAAAATAACCTCTGCCTGCCATATCTCTTTTGAAGATTTTTATCATATTCTTGATGAAACAGGCGATACAGATACTATCCGCGGTCAATTTATGCTTCCGCTATATAAGCTTGATGATGATTCATCTGAACCGATATCATACATCAATTTTCCTGATTTAGATGCTGAAATGTATGCGGTTTTGGTCGACGATAATTCATATGATGACATATATCCGTTCGGCTCTGTTCTGATTTTATCCGACAAAGCGCAAATAAAAAAAGGCAACAAAGTTATTATTACACTCAAAAATGAGCAAAAATCCGTTATAGGGCAATTTGTCAGCAAAACAGCAAACGGCATAAAAATCACAAAATCCGACGAAAATAACAAAATTTCATTTAATATCAATGATATAGAAAAAATCAGCCGAATTATGTGGGTATCGCAATAATGTCAGTATATTATAACAAAAAATCAGCAGAACTTGCGGAAGCGGAAAGGCGGTCAGATTCTTTTATTTCCGAAGATAAATCTTCAGGTCAACTCTCTTTTTTCTTAAGAAAAATGCGTGAAATTATCTTTTGCCGCAATCATAATATACCGACGGTGCAAAAAGAAAAAAATCTGCGGATTTATCGCGATTCGGAAGTTAAGCACAAATAGTTTTCAATAGATTTTATTGCCGCGTCAACTCCGTCCGTAAACCTTATAACAAAGTCATCTTTTTCGATTTTGCACCGGCCTTTATGCAATGTATATAAGCAAAACGGCGTTGAAAAATATGGCTCATAATATGAAGAATCGTCAATATGCAGACTTATGTTGTTTTTTTCGCAATAAATTCCTTTGGCCTTATTCCAAATTTCTTCTTTAACATAAAAAGAGCCGTCAGCAAAATACTTTACCATTCCGGCTTTGTCGCAAGTTTCAAGTATTGTATAGAGCTCGGTAAATGGTATATCGTTTTTGTGCAAATATTGTAATATATCATTTCTCGGCCCACCGCTGATGATATGAATTTCCCATCCTTTTGCCATAACTTTACGGCAAAATCCGGAAAAATAAACAGGATTTGTCGCCAAAACACCGTGAAAGTCAACCCCTATTTTAATCGTTTTATCACTCATTTACCACCAAAAACCGATCCGAACATTTCTTTTACCGAGTTTGGAGAAAGTGCCGATAACGGGTTCACGTTAATCTCCGGATTATCAAAACTTCCACCGATTTCATAACTCGCGGCAAACACTGTTCCGTCTTTTCCCGAAAGCAGATTACCGACCAGAGGAATCTTTCCGAGCATGGTATTCAGGCTATATGCCGGAGCTATTACTCCCTTAATATTTAAGCTTTCTTTTGTTCTGTTCAATACCCCGTTACCGTTAACACCCAAAACATTACCAAATGCTCTGGCATTTTTAATATACAGTGTTCCGTCATAATATTCAAACGGTGCATCAAAATGTGAAAAAGCAATTCCTTCACCGGCAAGCAAATTAAGCATTCCGGTAAATGAGGCCACCGTAAACACTTTTGCCGCCATCGGCGCATTGTGAATATTGAAGTTTCTTATTTGAGCGTGGCCGAAAAATTGCTTGTTTACATCACGCCTTGCCTCGATTTTCATATTTCCGCCCTGCATATAATCATAAAAACGCAGAACCTTAAGCGTTGTCCCCGCATTATTACTGTCAACCGAAAGCATATATTCACCATTTGGCTTTGGAATATAATCCAACTTCATTTTTATCGCTTCATTGTTGCCATAATTACCGGCCATATGCAACTCATGGACACCGATTCCGTGGCGCAAAACAGCACTGCCGGAAAAATTCTTCAACGGGACTTCAGGATTCGTCCACATATTACTTACGGCAATATAAATATCCATATCAGGCAAATTCTCAATTTCACTGCCGCTTTCTTCCCCCGACTTCGCCTGTTCTTTTTCCCTTTTATCATTACGATCAAAGAAGGTGGTCAAATCATAACTGTAACCGGAAACGCTTATGGCAATTTTTTCCGGCTTCTGCTTAAATTCTATTTTTGCCGAAGCATTCATCTTATCGCCTTTTATCTCGGCAATATCGACCAAGCTTACTCTTTTGGTATTTTTATCTATTTTAATATTTCCGCGCAAATCGAAATTATATTTTGAAAGTTTAAAACTCGGAACATCAGCAATAGCACCATTTTTTATCATCATTTTGGCATAAATCGAAGAATCTTCACCAAACGGCTTCACAAAACCTAAAAAGTCATAATCAATTTCAGAATTTAACAAATCAGCATCTATCTCAAGATAAGTCTGATTATTTTTATCAATGGTTACCGTAGCATTTGTATATGCGTAACCGTTTATATAATCATTTCCGAGCAATTCGAAATCGATTCCGAATTTCTTTTTTGCCTCGTCATCAATTTTCACCCCGATTTCATAACGGCTTTTATAATTTTTATTATGAAACTGCTCTTTCATAACGACTTTTAGTGGAATATCATCAAACTTTGCATCGCCGAAAACTCTCACTCCGTCATTATCAACAACAAGTTCCAAAATTTCAGCTTCAAGCGATTTTTTATCATAAATATCATCAATACGCACATTTTTAAGGTCAGCCGTTAGTTCAACATTAACATCAGACGGATTCAAATCTTCCTTCAGCTCAAACCCAAGCAAGAGATTTGCCTCAACCTCTCCACCTATCTTATCAATCGGAATTCCTATTTCATTTGCCAACATAAGCGGTTCGTGGTTAATAAACTCCAAGACGTTTCTTATCGTTCCTCCGCCGATAAGCCGGATTTTTATCATATTATGCTCTTTGTTTAGGTCATAAAGATGAACAAAACCATCGTTGAGCATAACCCCGTCGGCAACTCCTTTATCAACCTTAATATATATACTTTCGTTATCAAATTTTGCCGTCCCGTAAAAATTCTTAACAGCAGGCAAATCTTTCAAATAATCAATATTGCTGTCTTCGATATTTACCAATCCCGAAAGTTTATCAAAAACTACCGCATCGGCCTTTTTATCATATTTGAATGAAAACTCGAAATTCGCATCGCGCGCCAAACCGCCATAAATAGAATCCCGACACCATGTCCAAGCCGGTTCGGCAATATATCTCGGCCAATAAACGGAAAGTTTGCTCAACGGAAAACTATCAACTCTTGTTTTCAGCACAATTTTTAGGTCTTCAAGTGATTTATCGTTAAAATATTTTTTTAAACCGCTAGTTTCAAACGATAATTTGATTTTCTCATTATCAATATCAACATCAGCATCTTTTATGACAATTTTATCAATTCCGCCATCAATTTCACCGGAAAATGCAAAATTTTTAACGGAATAATCCATATTTTCATCATCTGAAAATCGAACAACACCATCACTCCCGAAAGCATTAAAAGTAATTTTTTCGATTGCATCTCCGGCAGCTTCCGCAATATCGGTTTTATTTTTCAAAATCTGCGAAACATCAATTAAACCCTGAAAATTTGCGTTTACCGGAATATCAAAATTATAAATATTTTTATTTATGTCTTCCGGCAGAATCGACGCTAATATATCAGAAAAATAGGCCTCGGAAACATAGGTTTCAACCGCCAATTTATTGACGCTCGGCTTATATTTTGCATTCAGTCCGAACGAGGCTATGCGATCCTGCATATTAACCAGAGTATTTATATCCATCTCCATATTGGTAAAATTGCGTGAAAAACGATAATTAAGGTCTGAAAAGCTCCATTTTTTACCCAAATCAACCTCATGAAACTCCAATTCGGCATTTTTTATCACAATATCATTGATATAACTCTCGGGATAAATTTTTTCTTCCGAATTAAAATGTTCCACAAACTCCTCAAATTGTTCAACATAAAACTCGGCTTTTTTCTTATTAACCTGATTTTTGTTGTTTTCATCAATACCATAAGATAAAAACATAGAAAGCTTCGGCTGTTCAATAACAATCCTGCTTGGAGCAATCATACCATGAAGCAAAGCCTTTATACTGAAAGAAAGGCTCAAATCCGGCGCCTCAATAACCAAACTGTTATCAGAATTTTCATATCTGACATTTCGCGCAATAATATTAAGCGGACGCAATGAGCGCACAAGCTCAATATTTACGGCACCGATTGTAATCTTTTTTCCACTCTCATTATCCGGATTAAGCGCCTGCACAATATACGGCTTCAAAAACGGAACAGAAATCGGCCCGCGATAAAGTTCCCAAACTCCAAGCAAAACAACAAGCAAAAACGCCACTCCGACATAGTCGAGCGTTTTTATCAGAAGATATTTTTTGCTTGAAAGTTTTTTCATATATTATCTCAGCCATTTAAGCATAACGTTATAATTTTTGTAATCGTATAAGTTATGATGTTTTGCCTCAGGATATTCTATCATCAATTTGTTTTCAGGTGCATTTTTATATAGATTTTTAGCTCTCTCAATCGGAACTATCTTATCATTTTCCGCCACAGTAAACAACATCGGTGTCTTAATTTGCCCTATCATTTCCAAATTATCATATTTATCCTGCAAAATAATATCCAACGGCAACAATACCTTTACCCTATCTTTTACCACATTTTCCAAGCTGTCAAACGGAACCTCTAAAATCAGTCCCTTAAAATTACCGTCTTTTTGCAGTTGATAAATCGTATTTATTGCCATATGAGAACCGAGTGACATTCCGTAAATAATCAAATTGTCGTTGTCATAATTAAGCGTTCGCAAATAGTTAATCATAGCCAGCGCATCATCTTCCAAATTCTTTTGGCTGATTTTTCCTTTTATTCCGCCAAATCCGCGATATTCTCCGATAAAAGTTCCATATCCGGCCTCAGCAAACGGTATCAATTTCTTATAAAAACTCTCAATATTATCCGAATTTCCGTGCATAAATACCACTGTGTAATTTTCACTCACCGGCGGAGTATACCAACCGAAAAGCTCTGTTCCGTCGGCTGATTTATAAACAACCTCCTGCGGATTATAAACTTCGCTTTTAATTTTGTTCAGATTCGGCCGTTGATTGTTCGGATTATACAAGAACAAATCCGGCTTTACATAAACAACCAAGCAAAACAGTGCATATACGGCGACTATCGCCATCAACACCTTAAAAATCAAATTTGTTTTATTTTTCATCTGATTTTCCTCCTATTTTATAAGATAATGCCGCCGACAAAAACAAATCGATATCACCGTCTAAAACAGCTTTTGTATCTGATGTTTCTGCCTCTGTTCGCAAATCTTTGACCATTTTATACGGTTGCAAAACATAAGACCTGATCTGATATCCCCAACCGTTATCACCCTGCTCTTGCCTCTCAGCCTCAGCTATTGCTTCTTTTTTCTTCAATTCAAGCTCATAGAGTCTTGATTTAAGCATTTTCCAGGCATTATCCCGGTTTTGAAACTGCGAACGCTGACTTTGCGATTGCACCACAATACCTGACGGAATATGCGTAATTCTTACAGCGGAATCCGTCTTGTTAATATGTTGTCCACCGGCACCTGATGCGCGATATGTATCAATTCTGCAATCGGATTCCTTTATTTCAATTTCTATCGTATCATCAATCACCGGATATACACTGACGGAAGCAAAACTCGTATGCCTTCTGCCGGCACTGTCAAAAGGCGAAATTCTCACCAATCTGTGCACACCATCTTCAGATTTCAGCCAACCATATGCGTTTTTTCCGGCAATTTTAATCGTAGCGGATTTAATTCCGGCAACATCACCTTCGGTTTCCTCCACATATTCAATCTTATAATTATGGCTTTCCGCCCAGCGCGCATACATTCGAAGCAACATCTCTGCCCAATCCTGCGCTTCAGTTCCACCGCTTCCGGCATGAACTTCCAGGTAAGTATCATTCGCATCAGCATCACCTGAAAGCAAAGCCTCCAATTCTTTATGCTTAATCTGTTTTGCTAATTCTGTGAGCGAATTTTGTACCTCATCTGACATCGCCTCATCATTTTCAGCTTCTGCCAGTTCCGCCATATCTTTTAAATCGGCAAAATCAGACTTTGATTTATCATAAGCCGACAAACCGTCATCAAGATTGTTTTTTTCTTTCAACAACGCCTTAGCTTTATCCGGATTATTCCACAACCCTTCACTTTCCAGTAAAGAATTAAGCTCCTGCAATCTTAAAACCGCGTTGTCGTAATCAAAGATACCTCCTCAGCAATTCTAACGATTGCTGAATTTCGGTTATATAATTTTCAATCTCCGCGCGCATAAAAAACTCCTAATATTCTCCCCCCATTTGCAAACCGGAATCATCTTCGCGATAAATCGGCATAACTTCTTTCTCAACGGCTTCACCTTCATTTTCTGGATTTTCCTCAATATAAGCGCTATCATCACCGATAACGTTATTAGCTCTGTTGTCTAAGTTATAACCGCTCTTTATTGCCTCAAAAATAACTCTTTGATCATCATATCTGGCCGGTCTGCCGGTATCATAATTTATTCTGACAAACTTTATTCCGTTCGGTGTTCTGAAAGGAGTATCCGGCTTTCCTTTCAAGGCTTCGGCCATAAAGTTATAAAATATCGGAAGTGCCGTATTTGCACCGGTTTCAACTCGCCCTAAGGTTCTCGGCTCATCAAACCCTAAATAAACACCGACAACCATATCCGGCGTAAACCCGATAAACCAACCGTCTTTATTATCATTAGTCGTTCCGGTTTTTCCACCCAAATGCTTATGAAGTGAAGCTAATCTTGCACCCGTTCCGCGCACCGCCACACCTTCCAATATATAAGTCATCTGGAATGCAGACTGCTCATCGACAATCTGCTCTCTGGTATCAGTTAATTTCGGCAACTCCTGATTTTCCCATTTATCGGCAACGCAATTTTCACATAACGTATTGGTATGCTTAAAAATGGTCTTTCCGTTTCTGTCTTGAATACGTTCAATAAAATAAGGGTAAACTCTTTTTCCGCCGTTAACAATCTCGGCATAAGCATTAGTTATATCGCGCAGCCTGGTATCACCTGCTCCCAAAGACATTGAAAGCAATTCCGGCAAGTGCATATTTACCCCCATACGACGACTTAAATCAACAACCGGCTTCATACCGATATCCTGTGCTAAACGAACCGTCATCAAATTTCTTGATTTTTCAATACCTTGACGAAGTGTCATCGGTCCGTAAAATTTCTTCGAATAGTTTTCCGGCTTCCACTTCGGCAACCCTGGTCCCTGATCGAAAACAAACGGGGCATCGAGCACTAAGTCAGTCGGAGAATACCCTTTTTCCAAAGCAGCCAGATACACAAACGGCTTAAAGGTTGAACCGGTTTGCCGCAAAGCCTGTGTTGCACGATTAAACTGTGAGCGCTCATAAGAATATCCGCCGACAACCGCCAAAACTTTACCGGTATGCGCATCAATTACCATCATTGCGCCTTCAACATCGGGAATCTGGCGTAAGAAATACGATTCATCATCTTTATTTACATCTTTTTCAACCAAAATGATATCGCCTTTATGCAAAACTTGCGTTGCCTTTATCGGTGCATCAGAAATTTTCTGATCAGGCAAAGTTTTGCGCGCCCATTTCAAATTAGCCATCGGAATATTGCCGTTTTCACCGTTTTTCAGCAAAATATCGGCTTTATCATCATCAACATTCTCAACTGCGGCAATCTGCCAATTTTTCTCACTTCCGAGCGGTAATTTAGCATTTTTCAGAGCTTCGGCATAATTCTCATAATTTCCGAGCGGACCTCTGTATCCGTGGCGAACATCATATTCTCTCAGCCCTTTTTTGAATACTTCGGTTGCAATTACCTGAAGTTCCGGATTTAAGGTTGTCCTGACTAAAAGCCCTCCTTCATACAAAGCATCGTTGCCGAATCTTTTAACAATTTCACGTCTTACTTCTTCGCTGAAATAATCTCCGTCTTTAACAAAATCATTACCTCTGTCAATAACTTCAAGCGGTTTGGCGATTGCCGTATCCGCCTCATCTTGAGTAATATACCCCTCATCCAACATACGGGAAATAACCCAATTTCTTCTCGCCAGTGCCGCTTCATATTTCTTTTTCGGATGATAATTGTTCGGACCTTTAGGTAAAGCTGCTAAATATGCCACTTCCTCAATTGTCAGCTCATCAAGCGCTTTTCCGAAATAATTCAGTGCAGCAGCCGCCACCCCGTATGAGCGGTTTCCCAAATATATTTCATTTAAATAAAGCTCTAATATATGGTTTTTCGTGAAAGCTTTTTCCATTCTGCCGGCAAGTATTGCCTCTTTTATTTTTCTTATGTATGAGAGTTCGGAAGACAGCAAAAAGTTTTTTGCTACTTGTTGCGTAATCGTAGATGCGCCGGACGGTCTGCGTCCTTTTCCCAAATTCTTAATATTGCCGAAAACCGCACGCAATATACCGAAATAATCAATACCGCCGTGCGAATAAAAATTTTTATCTTCTGCCGATAAGAATGCCTGCTTTACTCTTTCCGGAATCTTTTCTACCGGAACAAAAAGCCTTTTTTCAACCGCATATTCTTTCAAAAGCTGTCCGTCGCCGGCAAAAAGTCTGGTTGTAACCGCCGGCTCATATTTTTCGAGCTGATGATAATCCGGCAATTCCGCCATGCATTTCATAATCACGACACCAACAGCCAAAACACCTAAAAAAGCCAATAAAAACAATGCGCTGACAGCAGCAGAAAAAAACCTAAACATAAACCTCTCACCAAGATTGTTATAAACAAACATCAATATATGCTGTTTTTACACTATTTTTATCAAAATTTACAGCAAAAAATTTTAAGGTGTTTATTATTTTATTTGCTAATTATTCGCGCGGAGTAGCAAAATATTTATCAACGGCTCTCAAAGTCGCCTTTGCCAGTTTTTTACGATAAGATTCCTGCTTCAATAGTTTTTCTTCATTACGATTCGATAAATAGCCGAGTTCCATCAAAACCGAAGGAATATCCGGCGCTTTCAAAACCGCAAATCCGGCAAAACGGTGAGCATTTGCCACCAGTTTAACTTCTTTTGACATCTCATATTGCAAAAATTCCGCAAAATCAGAGGAGTTTTTACGCGTCATATTCTGACTGAGTGAAATAAAGATGCTTGTCAGTTCTTTATCCTCATTATTCAAATCCATACCACCGATTAAATCTGCCTTATTTTCACGTTCGGCAAGCGCAGCCGCCTCCTTATCCGAAGCGGTTTCTGACAAAGTATAAACCGAAAGTCCGGTCGCACTTCTGTTTTTTGCACTGTCCGCGTGAATAGAAATGAACAAATCCGCTTTTTGCCTTCTGGCAATTTGATATCTCTCACGCAAATTTATAAACTTATCGCCCGATCTGGTGAGATGAACCTTATAACCGGCTTTTTCCAAAACAGATTTCAACTCTTTTCCCATAGCAAGAGTGATATTTTTTTCATAAACACCGGAATATCCGATTGCCCCAGGATCTTTTCCGCCGTGTCCGGGGTCTAAAACAATAACCTTTTTACCATTGCTTTTAGCTGTTACTACCGGCTCTTTTTTGCTCGGAGAAGCTGCTTTTACAGTGTTGCCTTTGAAATTTGAATAAGCATTCTTATCACCGGCTTTAGCATTAAACGCTCTATCCGAAGTAACTGAAATATCAATAAAAAATCGCCAATCAAATCCGCTTTGCGGTTTAAGAAACGAAATTTTATCCACAGACACCGGCTTGAGTAAATCAAAAACAAAACGCTTACCGCCGTCCATTTTTCCTACTCTCACCTTCGATATAAGGTTATTTTTCGATATGCTGTCAGAAAAAGATGAAGATGTCTGCCCGCCGTAAACATCAATCACCAAACGATACGGCTCAGCCAATGTGAACACGCGATAATTAAAACTGGCATCAGAATCCAACACAATACGCACATTGCCGATACCTTGCCCGACGCGAACCGAATTTATTTTCGCATCAGCTGAAAATATGCATAAAAACAACATCATAAGCGTTACAAAAAAACACTTAAATATAGAAAAAAGCGTAATGTGTTTTACTTTAAATTTCCTCATAATCGCTGATTATACACGTCAGTTATTACCAATCAATTAAGAAAATATTTTTTACTTAAAAATCCACTCTCAGCCATGTGAACAGAACGTTTCCGTCATTTTTAATTCCTGGGACATAAGCCGCCTGCACATTAAAATACTTATACCCGAATCCGGCAATAGGCAAAGGAAGCGGCACTGGAATCATCATATATTCGACTCTTTGTGTCAGATTTAAGGTATATCCAACTCCGAAACGCCAGTTTTTTTCTTCATCAAGATACCAGTTATGTTGATAGGCATAACCGAAAATCGTTTGCAAATGGTAGTTTGAATCCTTAAACCCCATAGCATACAGCGCATACCAGTCGCCATTTTCATCATAACGATATTTTCCTAATCCAAAACCGTAAGGAGCTTCATTATACTCCTTTATTTTTTTCTTATCATAAGCCAGACGGTTATGCCATGTATTTATAGGAATATAAGCCGACACTCTGCCATCAGCCCAAGTTTTTTCGGCATTTTGACGTACATCATTCCACCAGCCGCCTATTCCCTCATAAGCAACCGCTTCATTTACCGAAAAAAACAGAAAAAGTAAAAATATTTTATAAAATACACGCATAATTTAAAGTCCTTAAATCAAAAAACATTTCGTTTTATTACCAGACATTAAGCTATATTGCAAATATAAAATATTAAGCGTGTTGATAATCCGATTGTATAAGTTGAAAAACGCATTTTGCCTCATATCTGAATCGCAAGCAATTTATTTAAAATCTTTCGGAGACATACAAAATGATACATAGAATTTTCTTTTGTTTATTGCTGCTTATATTCCTTTCCGCATGTGCAACCGAAGAAAAATATAATCGCAATCTCAACAAGTTAATCGGTAAAAATGAAAGTGTTTTATTAACTGATTTCGGCAAACCTTCACTGCAAAAAATCATCAATAAAAACACAAAAATTCTAATATATGCCAATGTTGAAAATATGTATGTCCCTTCTGAATTTTATGAATACGATAACACGCCCTACGTCGGCGCATATGACACATTTTATCCTTATGACAATATATATGCGTATAACCCTATGCGACGTTATCTGGGAGTTAACGTAACACTCGCTTGTCAAACATCATTTTTGATTGAAAATAACATTATAAAAGCTTGGCGTTGGATTGGAAATAACTGTATCGCAAGTTAAAAAAAACGGAGGGCTGCAACCTCCGCTTTTTAATTTTAATCTTCAACCCAACGCATCAATTTAAGCAACGAAGCACACTCTCTCTGCGATTTATTCTTCAAACGACAACGATTAACCGTTATATTAGGAAGTTTATCCAGAGAATAACAGCCATCGCCATAAAATCTATAATCGTAATAATTTTCAACACCGGGCTGAACGTTATCATAAGTCAATTTTGTCGCCAAATCAGGCCATACCAAACGCATACTTATACTCGACAACTTGTCTGCCAGTTTCGTAACTAAGACAAAACGAACATCACACGCCGTCTGTCCGACATTTCTCACCATTTTGAAGTCTTTATAGAAGATATAAATAGCTTCCTTTTCCTCATCTTCGACTCTTTTTCCGTTGACTATCTTATATTGTTTAACATCGGAAGTCAGCGGTTTTTTCGGCTCCATCTGAGTCGGATTTTGATTAAGATTCGGTTGCTTTGCCTGATTTACTGTCTTCTTTGGTGTTGTATCAACTTTGATTTCGTCGCTTTTTACGTTTATTTTCCCCGGTTCCTGCGTTTTTGTCGCCGAATCGTTGTTTTGCTTCAATAACTTCTCCGGCGGAACGAAACCACTTTGGGTTTTACCCGAAAGCGGTTTTGTTTCAATTTTTTCAACAGCATTGCCGGCATTACTCGTTTCATCATCAAACATTTGAGCTTTTGCAGCGGACAGCGCAAAACAGCAAAGCGCGATAAGCGTTATGTAGGATGTATGATTTTTCATCTTGAGCAAACTCCTTATTTAATTTGGTTCAAGATTTCTCTTGTGCTATCATAATTTCCAAGAACTTCACTATGAGTTTTTTCGATATTTTCTAAATCTCTGTTTTTTCTGGTTTCATTTTCAGATTGCTGAATTTCATAAGAAACAGGCTGAAATTCGTTATAATATTCAGGATCGGTTACCGGAACATATCTGAACATTTTTCCGCAAGATTCTGAAGTATTTGCGTTAACTGTACCTAAATTATCTCTTTTGGCCAATTTGCAAGATGTAACTCTGTAATTAACATTACCCAACAACAAATAGCATTTTTCAGTTTTAGCGGTAGCATTGATTGAAACTTGTGAATAAGTAGGAATCGCCGGAACATCAACAAATGTATTAACAGATTTGTTTCCGACTTTCATACGTCCGTCAAATTTTTGCGCACCATTTTCATCACTTACAATATCTTGTTCAATAATATAATTTCCGTCATTATCAGCCCACGAAAGGTCAAGCGACGCGGCATCGATTTCAGAATCCGTGCGATTATAAACGGTTAAGGTATAAGAGCAATCTTTGATAAACCCCTGCTCATCTTTATTCGGCTTAATATCATGAATTTTGAATAAAATTTCTTTCTTCTGTACATTTTGAGCATTATTAACAGCGTTCTGAGCAACAGCTCCGTCTGCTAAGAATACGATACCTGTCATAAAAACAGTATTGATTAAAAGCGCTTTTTTCATTTTTATTCCTCATAAAAGTTAAATACATGTATCTGCAACAGACAATAACTCCATTTTGTTATTAAAGAGTTAATTATCTTGCATTTTTTTTGCCAATCGCAAAAAATCAGACCAAGCCTTCGCCTTTTGCGAACTGTTACGCAACAAATAAGCCGGATGAAAAGTTGCAATAACATCGATTTTTTTGCCGTTTTCAGCAGTATATTCCAACCACTTACCACGCAATTTCGAAATCGGTTCTGAATTATCCAGAATCGCGTTTGCCGAACTGCCGCCTAACATAACGATAATATCCGGCGAAATCAAATCAATTTGCTTTTTAATAAACGGCAGACAAACCGCGACTTCCCCATCGGTCGGCGTTCTGTTTCCGGGCGGACGCCAAGGCAGAATATTGCTGATATAACAATCTCGACGATTTAGGTTTATAGCCTCTAGCATTTTATCCAACAATTGTCCGCACTTTCCAACAAACGGCACTCCGGTTCTATCCTCGTCAGCTCCCGGCGCTTCGCCGATAAACATAACTTTTGCATCAAGAGCCCCGTTGCCTAAAACAGTTTTTGAGGCGTGCGCTTTTAAAGCACACCCTTCAAAATTTTCAATTGCGGCATTAAGTTCTGCCATTGATTTAATGCTTTCGCATATACTATCAGCATTTTTAACCGCCAGGTGCGTAGCCGTTCCGGCCTTGGCAAGCGGAAGCGGTTCCGGAAGTTTTTCCTTTTTTTCTTCAACAATGCAACACGGCTTATCACCGCAGATTACATCAACTCCGGCGGAAATATACCAATTTAAAACCTCAGATATGTTAAAATTTTCATTCATAGCAGTGATATTACACCATAAATACTTTTTTTGCAAGATAAAGAGATTATTTACACATCTATAAAATAGCAAGTTGTAAAAATCATATTTTGGTGTATTATGGCATAAGTTTTTATATAAGAAAAGGTATCGTTATGAATAAATTATGTGGCATTTTAGCCGTTGCTCTAAGTATATTGCTCTTTAACTCTTGCTCTGAAGATATGTTTTCATATTCAAGAAATGAAGATGAAAAAATTCTACCGCATATCAGGTACAATAATCTTTCCGGCTCATATTTATCCGGTCAGCTGGCACTTTTGCGCAACGATTATGATGCTGCCGCAAAATATCTTTCAAAAGCTTATGACTATGACAATGATAATAAAGAGCTGCTGTCGCGCTTATACATAATTCATTCGGCAAACGGCGATATAGAAAAAGCCGCCAAATATGCAAAACTTTCCGAAGAAAACGGCGATAAAGCAAGCTCTGTTCAAATCATAAAGATTGTCGATAATATTTCTAAATCAGAATATGATGAAGCGATTCAAAATGCTGAAAAAATCAGCAGTGAGATAAAAATTATGGTTGAGCCTGTCATAAAAACTTGGGCTTATGCCGGTCTTAATCGCAAAGAAGATGCTTTTGCCGAACTCGAAAAATTGAGATTGGATAAAAACGGCAAAAAAGTCGATGAACATGACTACTATATATATAACAAGGCTATGCTTCACGAATATTTCGGTGATATACAAGACGCAAAAACCGAATACGAAAAACTGATAAAAATGAGTGGAAAAGATTTAAGTTTTTACAATTATTCTGCCATAATCGAATTTTATATCCGCAACGGATTTAATGAAGATGCCCAAAAACTGGCAAAACGTGTGCGTTATTCAGGATATATTAAAGACGCAAAAGATGAGTACACTAAACGATTGCTCTCCGGCGAAGATTCGGTGCAATACCACAAAGTTTCACCGCAAGTAGCCATCTCGGATATGATGATATATATTTCAGCTTGGATAAACCAGCTCGGCGGAAATCCGGAAATGACATATTTTTATATGCGTATGGCCGGATACGTTAATCCGCAGAATATGTTCCTGCAATATATTATCGCTATGCACATGGACTTTTTTGGCATGCACAACGAGGCTTTGAAATATTATAAAAAAATAACCGAGCCTTCTTATATCAGATATGCCTCACAGCTGAAAATCGCTGATATATATATTGTGCAGGACGAATATGAAAAAGCTGAGGATTTACTGAAAAAACTACATAAAGAATATCCTGACAAAGAAGATTTACAGTTGAAATTAGGTGATGTTCTGCGTATCAGCAGAAAAAATGAAGAAGCATATAATTATTACAATTTACTGCTCAAAAAATATCCGGAAAAATATAAAAACGATTGGAGCATACACTATGCCTTAGGTTCGGTGTGCAGTGATGCCGGTAATTATGATGAGGCAGAAAAGCATCTGACAAAGGCGCTTGAACTAAGCAAAGATAATTATATCATACTTAATCATCTAGGATACATTTGGCTTGAGAATAATAAGAACACCACCGAAGCTTTTGAATATATCGCCAAAGCTTTGAGCAAAGAACCATATAAGGCGCATATTATCGACAGTATGGGTTGGGCATTCTTCAAAATAGGCGACACCAAACGTGCGGTTAAATATTTGGAAGCTGCCGTCGGTATGGAATCCGGAAGTGCGCTTATGAACGAACACTTGGGCGATGCTTATTGGGCTGACGGACGCAAAAACGAGGCTGTTTTCCAATGGAATCACGCTATGACGCTCAAAAAAGACGCTGAAGAAGTAAATAAAGAAAAACTGCAGGAAAAGATTGAAAACGGTCTTGTTGATTATAAACCGATCAGCAATTATAACTTTATGCAGGTCAGAAAGATCATAAAAGATTATAAATTATGATATAAATTTACACAAATACAATATATTATATACTTTTTTCAATAGTATCCTTAAAGTGCCTACTTTACATTTTTTTCCTCACAGATTAAATTGGGTGTATATGGACTTTTTATTTAGTGGAGAAAAAATATGAGAAATTTTGTGCGCTTTTTATTAAGAGCGGTTTTCAGATTGGCAAAAATCAAGTTTGAAATGCGTTTTGATCCGGCGAATTTGCCGAATAAAGGCGTTTATATTTCCAATCACGTATCATATCTTGATCCGTTGATTTTGTACGCCTTTCTTCCGGGCAATCCGGTTTTTGCGCTTCACGGCGAGCTATATCGTAATTATTGGATTCGCCTGATTATGAAAAATGCCGACATTATTGAATTTGACAACAATGATGTGCCGGATTTAAAACAGTTAATCAGCACCGTGCAATCCGGACGCCTTTGCGTAATATTCCCTGAAGGCAGAATGACCAATTCCGGCAACATTATGAAGATTTATGAATCAGCCGGACTTTTGGCAGATAAGGCTGACGCACCGGTTATTCCGGTTTGGATCAGCGGTCTGCAATACAGCCGTTTTTCCGCCACCAGAGGCAAACTTCCGCACCGCACTTTACCTAAAACAAAAGTTGTGGTTGATGCTCCGCGGCCGCTAAAATTGAAAGATAATTTGCGCCATCAGAGAAATCATATTTCAAACGAAGTTTATATGATTATGCGCGAGCAGGCTTTCGAGTCAATGTATAATCCTGAACTTACTGTATTTACTCAACTTATTAAAGCGGCAAAAATTTACGGCAAGCGCAAATTCGGTTTGACCAGAGCCAGCATTTTGGAAGATATTCAACGCAAACCGAAGTCGTATAAAGATGTTATGATTGCTTCTTATGTTTTGGGACGTTATTTTCATAAAATGTCTACACATCAGGAACCGTTGGGCATTATGCTTCCGAACTCGGTTGCCGCAATTTGCACATTTTTCGGACTTAATGCTTATGGTCAAGTTCCGGTAATGATAAACTTTTCGTCCGGTGTGCAAAACATATTGTCTTGCGCCCATACCGTGCAGATGAAAAAAGTCATAACTTCAAAATTGTTTGTTAAAAAAGCCGGACTGGAAGAAGTTGTAAAAGCTCTTAAAGATGCCGGAGTTGAAGTATTTTATCTGGAAGAAGTCGGCAAAAAAATCTCAATTTGGGCAAAAATCTTGGGCGTTTTGCAATACAAAGTAAAATATGTTCCGTATAAAGCAAATCCGGCTGACCGCGCAGTTATTTTGTTCACTTCCGGTTCGGAAGGTGCGCCGAAAGCTGTTGTTCTGACCAACGCAAACGTTATTTCCAACGTATGGCAGATTGCAACTTTTGAAACGCTGAACATCACCGACGTGGTTATGAATTCAATGCCGATTTTCCACAGCTTCGGTTTGGTTTTAGGAACGCTTTATGCTATGTATCAGGGCGCGAAAGTGTTCTTATATCCCTCTCCGCTTCACTTCCGCGTAATTACTGATTTGCTTTATGAACTCGGGGCAACGGTTATGATCGGAACCGATACGTTCTTCCGCAGTTATGCAAAAATTTCGCACCCGCTTGATTTCGGAACACTGCGTTTGTGCTATGCCGGTGCGGAGAGCGTAAAACTTGACACCAGAAATATTATGAACGAAAGACTGGGAGCTCGTTTGATGGAAGCTTACGGAACAACCGAATGCTCTCCTGCTGTTGCCGGAAACAATATGGTGTTCAACAAATTCGGCACTATCGGTAAACTTTGCCCCGGAATGCAGTGTCGCTTAGATAAAGTTGACGGCATCGAAAAAGGCGGAGAATTAGTCGTTAAAGGTCCGAACGTTATGGCCGGATATATTATGGCAGACAATCCGGGAGTTCTCGTTCCCCCGCAAGATGGTTGGTATCATACCGGCGATATTGTCGAAATGGATGAAATCGGCTTTATCACCATTAAAGACCGCATTAAACGTTTTGCAAAAATCGGCGGTGAAATGGTATCGCTCCGTGCCGTTGAAAATATGATTTGCAAAGCATTTGAGGGGCGTGATGATTTTTGTTGCGGTGTAGTAGCAATTCCGCACGAAAACAAAGGCGAGCAAATCGTGGTTGTTACCAACGAAAAAAGCTTAAATACGGAGATGTTGCGCGAATTTATTAAAGCTAACGGCTATCCGGAAATTTATCTGCCGAGAATAATTCTTTATAAAGATAAAATTCCGACATTTGCAACCGGTAAAGTCGATAATGTAACCTTGAAAAAAGAAGTTATCGAAGAGCTGAAAAACAGCGCCGCATAAAAGATTATATATCAGATAACATTGGCGGAGGTTCTGAGTTAGCCTCCGCTTATTTTTTTGTGTTTTTTAACTGTGTTTTCACGCATTTTTGGGTGATACACCCCCTGAGTTGGTCAAAAAGGGCGTGATAGGTGGGGAGCGTGGTTATATGGTGGAGAGAGAAAGAGAAAAATTAGGAGCTTTTGCCAGATACAACCCTAAGTTGGTCGAAAAGGGCGTGATAATAAGAGAGAGTGGAAGTTTGGGGAGGGAAAATGTAAGGAGAGAGGGGAAAAGGAAGGGATAAGAAAAAGCTGTTATAATGCGCGTTTTAAGGTGGAATGCTATTCAAAAATATATCCAACACTTTTGCGGGTAGCAAAAGTGCCGGCAACGGCAGTTGCATCCATAAATTACTCAGGCAGATTGGCGGTTGAGAGAAATAAGTATTTTGGGGCAAGCAAGAAAAATTTCTTGCTTGTTGGATTTATTGTTTGAGATTAACGAAAAAAGCGGAAGCCATAGTAAAGCCTCCGCCTTGTGTGTTGATGAGAGAATCGTGAATATTATTTGTCACTTAGAACAACTGTGACATCTACACTTCCGGTGCAAATCCTTCCTGTATTATTTTGAATCTGTCCCTCTCCACCAATAGTTGCGGTAAAAGTTCCTCCTATATATACAGATTCATTACCACCAGCATCAGGTGTTAAAATGCCCCCATCTTCAACCGTTAAAGCAACAGTTCCACATTGCAAGTTTGAATTTTTCAATGACATACTTGATGGCACAACTAATTCAGCAGTTACTCCACCAACAATAGTATCATCATACTGATAACCGGTAAGACCACTTATCTCTAAGTGTCCTCTTCTAGTATAGTCACCGATCCTGGTTGCGCCTCCGGTAGCAGTGTCGCTATTAAGTCCGATAATAACCGTTTGAGTATCTTCAAGATTAGATACAATACCGAAGTCTAATTCATATTCCTCAGTTATTATGATGGGTTTTACCATGGAAATACGTCCATGAAGTATGCTTGTTGTCACAGTTGTTTCACCGGCAATGGAATTCAATGCCAAGCCTGTGGATAAAAGTGCAGTTGCACCTAATAATAAATTTAATTTTTTCATGTTGAAATTCCTTTCATTTTTATAAGTTAACAATAAAAAATGAACCACCTGATTAAAGGTGGTCGGAGAGTTCAACAATCATATTTCACGAAATGACTCTCTCAGCCTTTAGATTAAACTCCTGTTATATACGCTGAGAGCTCCCCGACTAATATCAAGTCAGGGATACATTTATAAAGCTATGTTCGGAAATTGTCAGATACACGAACATACCTTCATTCTATCGGCAGTATCCTGTGCCGCGTGAAATATGGACCGTTGAAAGTCCCGAACCATCTCTGGTTCTAGATATATGAGAAATATTCCTCACATACCTGAAAGTAGGATAGCAAAAAAATCCATAAATTGCAAGTTATATTTTTTATCAAATGAGAATATTGTGCTTGACAACTAAAAAAAATTATGTATAAACAAGCTAACTAGCCGTAAAAAGCTTTGTTTTTTAACACTCTACGGAGTGCCGTCAGTCAGCGAGGGTTCGCACACTGGCGTGCAATAGTATGTAGGACTTTGTGATAGGAATATAATGTTTGATACATTGGCAAATAAATTAAGCTCGGTTTTTGCGAAAATCACCTCGCGCTGTGCTCTTTCGGAAAAAGATGTTGACGAGGCAATGCGTGAAATCAGAATCGCACTGCTCGAGGCTGATGTTTCTTTGCCGGTTATCAAAGATTTTATTGCTAAAGTAAAAGAACAAGCCATCGGCGAAAAAGTTGTTCGTTCGATTACTCCCGGTCAGATGGTGGTTAAAATCGTTCATGATGAGCTCAAAAATCTGCTTGGTGATGAAAATTGCGCTTTAAATATGAATGCGCCCTCCCCGTTTTCAATTATGATGCTCGGTCTGCAAGGTTCGGGAAAAACTACCACGTCAGCTAAAATTGCCAACAAGATCAAAAAGCAGAAAAAAGTTTTGCTCGTTTCTCTTGATGTTTATCGTCCGGCGGCACAAAAGCAATTAGAGGTATTGGCTCAGCAAATCGGGGTTACAAGTTTGCCGATTGTCGAAGGGCAAAAACCGGTAGAAATCACCAAACGCGCGCTTGATTATGCGAAAAAAGGCGGATTTGATGCCATAATTTTGGATACAGCCGGTAGACTTCAAATTGATGAAGAACTGATGGACGAAGTTGCAAAAGTTCGCGATGTGGCAAAACCGGTTGAAACTTTGCTCGTAGCCGACGCGATGATGGGACAAGAGGCTTGCGCGGTTGCCGATTCATTTAACAAGCAAATCGGGGTGAGCGGAATTGTTTTGACAAGAATCGACGGTTCATCAAGAGCCGGTGCCGCTCTCTCAATGAAAATGATTTCCGGTGCACCGATAAAATTCCTCGGCACGGGCGAAAAAATCGAAGAATTTGAAGAATTTCATCCGGACAGACTTGCCGGCAGAATTTTAGGTCAAGGCGACGTGGTTTCTCTCGTTGAAAAAGCGATTGAAAAAGTCGATCGTGACGAGGCGGAAGCCGTTGCTAAAAAGATGATGAAAGGCAAATTCGACTTGAACGATATGTTGTCACAATTACAACAAATCAAAAAACTGGGCGATATGGGGTCTATTCTCTCAATGTTGCCGGGGTTTGCCAAGATAAAAAGTCAGATTAACGACGCGCAAATGCAAATGGGTGATAATCTGATGAAAAAACAAGAAGCTATCATTCTTTCAATGACGAAAGATGAGAGAAAAAATCCGGATATAATTAAAGCCAGTCGCAAAATCAGAATTGCAAAAGGCGCCGGAGTTGAAGTTCATGAGGTAAACAAATTGCTTAAATCTTATGAGCAGATGTCTACCGTAATGAAAAAAATGGGGAAAATGGGGCCGATGTCGGCTCTGGCTTCTCGCTTTATGCAAAAAAGTCCGTTCGGCGGGGGTTTCCCCTTCGGCGGAGGAAACAAGTTTCCGTTTTAAGCCATAAAACGAAAACTTACAGGTGTTTTAATTAAACAAGAAAGGAAAAGAAAATGGCAGTACGTATCAGACTTTCACGCGGTGGTTCTAAGAAACGTCCGTTTTACCGTGTAGTAGCAGCGGATCAAAGAGCTCCTCGTGACGGAAGATTTATTGAAAAACTCGGAACATTCAATCCGTTGTTGCCGCAAGATCATGCTGAAAGATTTGTTCTCGATGTAGAAAAAACAAAAGCTTGGTTGGCAAAAGGTGCTCAACCGACTGAAAGATTGCAAAAAATGCTTGCAGTTCTCGGTTTGTGTGAAGCTCCGGCAACAAGAGAACAGCCGAAAAAATCTGCTCCTAAAGCAAAAGCTCAGGAAAGATTGAAAGAAAAAGCAGAAAAAGCTGCTGCCGCAGCTGAAGCTGCAAGTGCAGAGGCTTCTGCCGAATAATTTTTGGATGTAACTTTATTGGCTGAGTAACCATAATGACAAAAGATGAAAGAGTTTGCCTCGGGGCAGTTGTCGGCGTTCACGGCATAAAGGGCGAAGTTAAAGTTAAAAGCTTCACCGAAATTGATCGTGATATAGATAAATATGGTCCGGTTCAAAGCAAAGACGGTTCAAAATCTTTTGAGATTAAAGTGGTTGGTCATTCAAAAGAATTATTGCGCGTTAAAATAAAAGGTGTTGATGACAGAACAACGGCTGAAGCGCTTAAAGGAACTGAATTTTATGTTTCTCGCGCGGTTTTGCCTGAAATCAATGATGAAGATGAATTTTATCAGACTGATTTGATTGGTTTGAAGGTTATCGAGCAAGAAAGCAATTCTGAAATCGGTGCAGTTTGCGGAATATATAATTTCGGTGCCGGTGATGTTTTGGAAATTAAGCTCACTGACACAAAAAATTCTGAAATGATACCTTTTAACAAGCAATACGTTCCGATTGTGAATATTAAAGACGGTTATATTATTGTTAAAGCTGCAGTTATGCAATTTGCAGAAGACGACGCGGGAGAAGAATCTTGCTGAATGTGCGAGTTTTGACCGTGTTTCCGGAAATGTTTCCGGGGTTCTTAGGCTTCTCACTAACCGGAAAAGCTTTGGAAGACGGATTATGGAACTTGCAAGCCGTAAATATCAGAGATTATGCCTTTGATAAACATGGTTCGGTTGATGATACTCCTTGCGGCGGCGGTGCCGGTATGATTATGCGCCCTGATGTTTTGGGCGAGGCAATCAAAGCCAATCATAAAAAAGGCAAGCTCATTTGTATGAGCCCGCGCGGAACTCCGCTCACTCAGCAAAAAGTTCACGAACTCAGCAAAGAAGAAAATCTGACCATTATATGCGCTCGTTTTGAGGGGATAGATGAAAGAATTTTCGAGGCTTATGATATCGAAGAAATAAGTATCGGGGATTACATTTTGACCGGTGGCGAGCAGGCCGCGCAAATTATGCTTGATGCCATAGTTCGCTTGTTGCCGAATGTTTTGGGAAACGAAGAATCTTTGACTGATGAGAGTTTTGAGAATTATTTGCTCGAATATCCGCAATATACAAAACCTGCAGTTTGGAACAATATGGAAGTGCCGTCAGTTTTGCTTAGCGGACACCATAAAAACATTGCCGATTGGCGAAAAGAAAAGTCAATAGAAGTTACAAAAAACAAACGTCCTGACCTTTTGAAAAAATATCTTGATTCTAAAAAGGTTTAGGTATATAAGGTTAAAAAAATTAAAAAGGGTAAAAGTGATGAATATTATAGAAAATATTGAAAAAGAGCAGATGGAAAAACTTACTTCCGGTAAGAATATCCCCAGCTTTAAGCCCGGTGATACTTTGAAAGTTCACACCAAAGTTAAAGAAGGCGACAGAGAACGTATCCAAATTTATGAAGGCGTTTGCATTGCCAGAAAGAACGACGGTTTGAATTCTTCTTTCACCGTTAGAAAAATTTCATTCGGCGAAGGCGTAGAAAGAGTTTTCCCGCTTTATTCTCCGAATGTTGCAAAAATTGAAGTTGCTCGTATCGGTAAAATTCGCCGTGCGAAACTTTATTTCTTGCGTGCATTGCGCGGTCGTTCAGCTCGTATTGCAGACGATTTGACAGCAACGGCTAAAGCTGCATCTGCAGACAAAGAATAATAAAAAAGCTCGGATAACGGGCGGCTAAAAACCAAATTCCCTTGCTTGTGTTTTTACACTACGTGAGGGAATTTTTTTATAAAAAACAGTTGGCAATTATATTTTTTTGTGATACTTTCGGTGTCATAAAAAATATAATTATCATTACTTATTAGCTGACAATTGTTCTAAAAATTCAAAAAAGTAGTATTAATCCTAAAAAATAAAACGTTATGGAAAAAGATGCACTTTTGTTGATCGGAGCGTTTTTGCTTGCGTTCATAACCCTTAATTGGAGCGATATGAAGCTTATCGCCGCCAAGATTAAGGCTTGTTTCTCTAAGGAGAAAGATGAAGAAAACACGTCCTCTTAAGCAGGATTGAAGAAAAAAAAGACCCTTGACCTTTAGTTCAACGGTCTTTTTTTGTGGGAAAAATAAGTCAGAGGAAAAAATATCTTGAAAATAAAGAAAAAATCTGCCATAATATGTGTGGATAAGGAAATGATGAAACTTATCTGAGGTGTGAAGACCTCGCAATAAGCATCACGTTTGTGATGAAAATGACTTCCAGTTTGTGGCTGGAAGGTGACAGAATAAAATAGGGTTTTTATCCTAAAATATGTCACACTATACTTATTGATAGTCTTCAACTTCCAGTCATCTCAAAAAGATGACTTCATTTTTATTTGTTAACTTTATTAAAAATGAAAGGAAGTTTGATATGAAAAACTTTAAATTATTACTGGCGACTACTGCCATTTTATCAATGGGCGCACTTACTGTATATGCGGTTGGTGAAACAAGCGGTGCAAATTTATCAATAACACCCAAGGTCAAAATTATAACACCTATTAACGTTACATCGCAGCAAGAATTAACCTTTGGCACATTGATTAGTCCTAAAGTTAATGATACGGTTAAAGTCGATTTAACCGGAGAAAGCGCAACAGGTTCTGCTACTCTATTGGATAAAACAATCGGATCAGGCAGCAATTCCGACCATCCGAGCCGTGGTATTATAAAAGCTGAATTTAATAGTTGTATAGAAAGACAGTATACGCTTGATTTTCCAGAAAAGGTGACACTATTAAAAGACGGAGCCGGAGCAGAGTGCGGAGAAGTTACATTTACAAAAGACGATTATCATTATCAGGCTGAGGCTGGTGGTCAATCGGTAGAATACGATTATCTAACGTATGGCGGTGAGTTTAAGGTTACCGGCAGTAATCTAGATGAAGGTTTATGCAAAAGTACTGCAACGGTCACAGTTATTCGTGTAGATAATGGTGATAGAAGTTCATGTGATTAGCTTTATTCTCTCATCAACACACAAGGCGGAGGCTCATCACGACCCCCCGCCTTTTTCTCGCTAATTTTCAAACAAAGAATCCAACAAGCAAGAAAAATTTTTCTTGCTTGCCCCAAAATACTTATATCTCTTAACCACCGCTTTGCTTGGATAATGCCCTCATTTTGTAATGCAACTGCCGTTGCAGGCACTTTTGCTTTCCGCAAAAGTGTTGGATATATTGTTTGAACAACGTCTGCCTTAAAACACTCTTCCTCTCCCTTTTTCTAATCTTCCTCTATTCCTGATTTTCTTCCCTTCCCAAAAAACGCGCTCTCTCTACCTATCACGCCATTTTCGACCAACCTAAGGTTGTATTACATATTAAAAAGTTCGGAGAATTAGGCAGATAGTAAGAAACCTCGGAAATCGCGACAGTAGCGTACTTATTTCACAAAAAGTTCGGAGAATGGTTTAGCTGAAGTGAAAATAAAAGAAGAGGAAATTTTAGCGTACATAAAGGTACGTGAATTTCCTCTTACTTGCAATTTTTGCTTCAGATGAGCCGTTATACGAACTTTTTACAGAACTTCGCGCTTACCGCTATGATCCGGCGCCGTAATAACTCCATTCTCTTCCATCTTTTCCACAATCGTCGCCGCACGGTTGTAGCCGATTTTCAAACGCCTTTGCACATAACTGATAGAAACTTTCTTGTCGGTCTGAACAATCTGCACTGCCTGATTATATAAATCATCATCACCGCCCGAAGATGCGTCATCAGGGAATAAATTGCCGGTGCCTTTGGTATCGAGTTCGCCTTGAGTAACCGCCTCAACATATTTCGGCTCACGCTGTTCTTTGAGGAAATTAACCACCGCCTCAACTTCGTCATCAGCAACAAAACTACCATGAACGCGCAAAGGTCTGACACCTGCCGGCATATAGAGCATATCACCTTTGCCGAGGAGCTTTTCCGCCCCCTGCTCGCCCAAAATCGTCCGGCTGTCAATTTTTGAAGTAACCTGAAAGCTGATTCTGGTCGGGAAGTTTGCCTTAATCGTTCCGGTAATAACATCAACCGACGGACGTTGCGTCGCCATAATAAGGTGAATTCCTGCCGCACGCGCCATTTGTGCCAATCGCTGAATCGCCGCTTCGACTTCTTTGCCGGCAACCAGCATTAAATCCGCCATTTCATCAACGATAATTACAATATACGGCAACGGCGTCAAATCCATCTTTTGTTCTTCATAAAGCGGGCGGCCGGTTTCAGAATCAAACCCAACCTGAATCTTTTTGATTGCAGGCTTTCCACTCGCAGCCAATTCTTTAACCTTCTGGTTGTAACCACTGATATTACGCACATTCATCTCCGCCATTGCCCGGTTACGCTCTTCCATTTCGTGAACCGCCCATTTTAAGGCGACAACCGCCTTTTTCGGATCGGTTACAACCGGAGTCAATAAGTGCGGAATACCGTTATACATCGAAAATTCGAGCATTTTCGGGTCAATCATTATGAGGCGACACTCTTCCGGCTTCATCTTGTAGAGTAAGGAAAGAATCATCGAGTTTACACCGACGGATTTTCCCGAACCGGTCGTTCCGGCAACAAGTAAGTGAGGCATTTTAGATAAGTCGGCATACACATTTTTGCCTCCGATATCCTTACCCAAAACGATGTTCAACTTGTTGTCATTATGTGAAAATTCTTCATCTTCCAAAAGCTCGCGCAATATGACGTTTTCTCTTTTTTTGTTCGGCAACTCGATACCGATTGTGCTTGAACCGGGCACTACCGCAATACGCACAGAAACTGCCGACATTGAGCGGGCTATATCTTCCGCCAAACTGATAACGCGCGCAGTTTTTATACCGGCCGCCGGCTCTAATTCAAACAAAGTTACAACCGGTCCGGGACGAACCTTAACAATAGATCCGTGGACACTGAATTCTTCCAACACGCCTTCAAGTTTATGAGCAATTTCAGCCAACTCTTTTTCGCTGTATTCCTGCCCCTCTTTCTTTTTCGGTTTGCTGAGCAAATCAAGACTCGGATATTGATAAAAATCTTCTTCATCAATTTCTTTATGATCAGTTATTGTTTTTACGCTCGATTTCTTTGGAGCCGGCTTATTTTTGGCAACAGTCTTTGCAACCGGCTTTTCGATATGAGTTTCCTCGGCTTGAGCGTCGGATTCAACATCTCCGAAAACAGGCTCTTTACGTTCGGCTGATTTATTTTTCAATTTTGTATTTTTTGCATTATCAGTCTTGCGAAGCTTTCTGTATATCGCAACAACATAAGATGCACATAAACAAATTATCGCCCAGATTTTTTTGCACAAATTGAACCAATTCTTGTGGGTTATACCGCAAGCAAAATTGAAGAAAAACAATGTTATAAGGCTTAAAACTGCCACTGTTATTATTTTTGTATGTGCAAATTTTGCGAACGAGTTGATGAAATTCATCAGTTTTTCAGCCAGAAAACAACCGAAACTGCCGGCAAATTTTATCCCTGATATCGGATTAAATTCCGTAATTCCGAAAATTGTTGCAAGAAAGATTACACCGAAAATAAAAGATATTATACGATATTTTCCTTCCCACAGAGGCTGTTTTCTTAAAAGTGTATATCCCCAGAAGAAGAAAACGACTGAAAATATCGGAAAAGCCGCCCCGAAAGAAACAAATATCAAATTTGCCACCGTTGCACCGAAAATTCCCAAATAATTATGCACTTTTTCCGTACTTGCCATATTAAACGACGGGTCATTCGGATCATATCCGACCAAACACGCGACAATCAATAAAGGTAGCAATATCAAGGCGATGCCACAGATACAAGTCATAAATTTTTTCAAAAATCCGGAATCTTTTTTCTTTTTATTTTTTGCCATTTTCAGCCTCATAAAGTCTCTGTTTTGCGTAATTTTAACCAAAAATATTCAAAAAAACCTTAATTTTTGCTGAAAATTATCGTGAATAATGCGCTTTATTGCTTGACTTTTCCCCACCTTGTTATAAAGCTTTTGTATCGAACTTTAACAAAGGAACATAAATGAAATATGCTTTTGTATTTCCCGGACAGGGATCGCAGTTTGTCGGTATGGGAAAAGAACTTTATGACAATTTTTCCTCGGCAAGAGAAGTTTTTGAAGAAGTAAATGACGCTTTATCTCAAGATTTGTTTAAAATTATGACGCACGGTCCGGACGCTGATTTGTTGATGACCGCCAACACTCAGCCCGCAATGATGGCAAATTCTATAGCCGTTTTGCGTGTTATGGAAAAAGAATATGGTCTTGACTTAAAGCAAAAAGTTGCGCTTTTGGCCGGTCATTCTTTAGGCGAATATTCCGCTTGCTGTGCGGCAAATGTTTTTTCGCTTTCCGACACGGCAAAATTGTTGCGTATCAGGGGCGAAGCCATGCAAAAAGCAGTTCCGTTCGGCAAAGGCGCAATGGCTGCCATTATCGGCGTTTCGTTTAAGGATATAGAAGCTTTGATTGATGTGGCCTCCGAGGGCGAAGAATATTGCGTTTCCGCCAACGATAATTCATCGGGACAAATCGTTATTTCCGGACACACAGCTGCAGTTGAAAAAGCTATGGCCATCGCACCGGAATTCGGGGCTAAGAAATGCGTAAAGCTATCAGTCAGCGCGCCTTTTCACAGTCCGTTGATGAAACCGGCACAAGAAGCTATGATCGAGGCTTTCAAAAATGTAAAAGCAAATGACGCGATTGTTCCGCTCGTGCCGAATATTTTGGCGCAAAAAACAACTGATGCCGATACCATTGTGAATGCTCTGATTGCTCAAGTTACCGGCACTGTCAGATGGCGCGAAACAATGCAATATTTTGAAGCTGAAGGAATTACGGATCAGGTTGAAATCGGTGCCGGAAAAGTTTTGACCGGCTTGGCCAAACGTGATTTGAAAAATGTTAACTCTTTTTCTGTAAACTCAATTTCAGAAATTGAAAATTTTATGAATAATCTTTAATGAAAGGGATTAAAAATGTTTAGATTAGATGGAAAAGTTGCTTTAATAACCGGTGCTGCCGGCGGTTTGGGAGATAAAATTGCCCGCACACTTCACGCTCAGGGAGCAATTTTAGCGCTGACGGATATGCGCGCTGAACCGATGGAAAAATTAAAGGCAGAACTCGGAGAAAGAGTTGAGATTTTCACGGCGAATTTGACGAATCCGGAAGACGTTAAAAATCTGGTCGGAAGCGTAGAAGAAAAACTCGGTCGTATCGATATTTTGGTAAACAATGCCGGACTTACACGCGATAATCTTTTTATGCGTATGAGTGACGAAGACTGGCAGCTTGTTTTGGACGTTAACCTTTCTGCCGGATTTAAGTTGGCAAAAGCCGCTATCAGAGGTATGATGAAACGCAGATTTGGTCGTATTATCGGAATTGCTTCGGTTGTTGGTGTAATGGGTAACGCCGGTCAGGCTAACTATTCCGCATCTAAAGCCGGTATGATTGCGATGAACAAGTGTATTGCACAAGAAGTCGGCTCAAGAGGTATTACCGTAAACTCAATTGCGCCGGGATTTATCAGAACTCCGATGACCGACGTTTTGCCTGATGATGTCAAGGCCAATTTGCTCAGCCGTATTCCGGAGGGCAAACTCGGTGAAGCTCAGGATATCGCTAACGTTGTGGCATTTTTGGCTTCTGATGAAGCTCAGTATATCACCGGTCAGACGATACACGTTAACGGCGGTATGGCAATGATTTAAGTAGTGAGGGCGGGTATGGATTTGGAATCAAGACTGATAGAGATTGAAACCGCACTCGCAAATCTGGAGCGCACGGTTGATGATTTGAATTCAGTAATTATCAGACAAGACAGAGAAATTGAGGCCTTGAAAAAGACAAATAAATATCTGTCTGAGCTGGTTGAAGCCGAGGTAGTAAAGCCTTTGTCGGAAGAAACTCCTCCCCCGCACTATTGATTTGTTTATATTTGCAAAAAATGGCGGAGGCTTGTGATGAGCCTCCGCCTGTGTGTTGATGAAAACGAATCGATTCGGAAAATTATTCGCCACCCGAATTTCCGGAATTGGTTTCTTCCGGATAAACTGCTGTTACAGTAAAACTTCCCGTATATACACCTTCAGGGATTTCTTCTCCTGAAATATCGTTAGTAATACCTAATTCTGCATGGAATTTGCTCGTTGTTCCGTCCGTCACACAAGTTAAACCAGCGATATGTGCATGTTCTACACTCTTTCCACTCGGTGGTGTAAGCTGAATTTTCTTATTTTGAGCATCATCAGTATTGGCATAAGTTACTGCTAATTGGTCGCATGTTGCACCGGTAACAATTCCAACTTTACCTTGTGTATGAACATAAGCATCACCGCCAGCTGTGTTCACACCTATACTAACAACACCTGATGAATTCATATCTACATATAATTCAGATACACCGGCTTCAAAAACGATTCGCCCGAAATCAAGCGTTTGTGTATTTTTCAAAGTGCGAGCTTTAAGTAATTCAGCTCGTACCTGAACAGTTTCTGTTTCTCCATCAAAAGTTACGGCATTCGCCATCAAAGCGCCTGTGGATAAAATGGCGGTAGTAGCCAGTAATAATTTAAAGTTTTTCATATCAAACTTCCTTTCATTTTTTATAATGCGTTCTTCTCTTTTTTCGTCATCTTCGGGCTTGACCCGAAGATCTCCCTGTTTTTTTTTGAGATTCTCGGGTCAAGCCTGAGAATGACGTGTAGAGAAAAACTGTGTTAATACATAAAAATGAAGTCATCTTTTAGAGATGACTGGAAGTTGAAAGCTACTTAAGTGAAATAGTGTGCATATTGGATATTTTGCACCTTCCAGTCCATATACTGGAAGCAATTTTCATCATATACATTATATGATGCACTTAAAAGAGGCTTTCAAACCTCAGACAAGGAACATCACTCCTCATCCGATTCTACTCTTGCATATTTTTCGCTAAAAATCAAGAAAAAAAATATCTTTCAGAGCCAATATTCGCACTGATATTCGCCCAATATCCGCCTCTAATATTCGGCACGAATATATGGGTATACACTCTCCCAACCCGAGCCGTGCGATGCACCGTTTACTTCGCGAATCAGACTTTGGTTATTTGTAAATTCATAAGCAAGTTTCGGCGGAATTATATCATCTTTTTCCCCGACATAATGAATCTGCGGAATCAATTTGAATTCAGCTTTGTAATCGCCAAGATTCAAAGATTTATCAAGCATCGGCAAATGATGATATTTCATCCACGCGACGTGATCCAAATTGCCGGCGATGGTTATCAGTTTTTTAACCTTAATTTCCGGATGAATAACGCTTGTTAAACCTGCAATTTGCGCCCCACCGGAATATCCGACCAACACCACCGGTCTGTTTTGTGCCAAGCTCCTTATCGCCACGGCAAATGATTCTATGACTTCCGGAGCAAAGCGGGCCTCTGACCAATATTTTGCCGCGCATTCCGGCGTTTTTACAAACTGACACGGGCGCGCTAAATAAACAACATTCGGATTTTTATCACCAAAGGCAAGTTTTCGCACTAAAGTTCCGCGCGGTGTAGGGTTTGCGGAAACTCGCCCGCTTGCGGTAAACGCCCTGCCGTCGCCTTCAATATATATCTTCAACGGAGCATTTAAGTCGCTGATTTTTTGCCACGAAGCAAGTGTAAACTTTCCGGCTTTTATTTCTTTATATTCAAACTCCGGCGGAACAACAACCGCACTTTGGCAAGCTGTTATAAACAAAAGCACAAAAATAAAACACTTTTTCAAAACTCAGCTCCTTTTTGTTTTCTTCTTAATTTATATGCTTCATTTCAGGCGTAAATCAATAAAAAAACGCAAAATTTTGTGGATAAGTGTTGATTGATGATTTTTAATATTTTGCATTGAAAAAATATGTTGTAAAATGCTCAATTATTAAAGCATAAGGAATATAAAATATGGAAAACGATTTGCAGGAAGAAGAATTTAACGATCTCCCCTCTTTTATGTCTGAAGAAAAAGACGATGACGAAGAAGCAAAAAACACCTCTTGGCTGAGTAATAATTTACACAAAATTATGACCGGTGTCAGCGTATTTTGGTTCTTGATTGTCGGGATATATATCACAAAATTCTACGGCTGGTCCAATATGTTTTTGCTGACACCGGGGGAATTCGGTGGATTTTTGGCCGGCACGACAATGCCTCTTGCCGTAATTTGGCTGGTTATCGCTTATATTGACCGCGGATCAGGTTTCAAAACCGAGGCTAAACTTCTGCGCACGTATATGAATCAACTCGTTTATCCGGAAGACGGTGCCGCTTCTACCGCAAAAGCTATGACTGACGCTATCAGAGAACAAGTCGGCGAATTGCAGGAAGTTACGCGTTTGGCTACCGAAAAAACTAATGAAATAAAATCCGAACTTTCCGCAAAAATAGAAGATTTTTCCAAACTTATGCAAGTTTTGAACGAATATTCGGAAAAAACCGTTAATGAACTGAATTTAGGTGTTAATGCTTTAATTGAAAACTGCAATTTTGTAACTTCTCAAACCAAAAATATGACAGATGATTTCTTAAACAGTGCTGAGCAAATAAAAACAAAAGTCGGTGATTTGACTGTCGGCATCACCCCGATGTTGCAAGATGTTCGCAATATGGCAATTATGCTTAACGACTTAACTAACGACAACCAGAAAAAAATTATATCGGCAAACGAGCGTTTTATGGAATATACCGGACTGTTTTCTCATCTTAACGAAAATATTACGAAAATCGAACAAAGTATTGTAAATCAAAGAGAAGCCGTGGCAAAACAGGCCGAAATTCTGGATAAAAACTCAAAATATCTTGATAGCAAACTCGGTGAATACGGCAGACTTATCGGTATGGAAGTTGAAGCGATGGTTAACAGCTCGGCTACAATGGACAACAATATCCAAAAGCATATTGAAGGCTTGAAAACAACTGCTGATAATATTTCAAAAATATTTGACGGTGTTCATAATGAAATCAATAAAAAGAGCGAACTGCTCATGGCGTCATCTCAGGCAAATGCTCGTAATATCGTTGCATCATCAAAGGTTTTGGATGACGAAATAAATAAACTGCAAAATTTTGCCGATACAGCTAATCAGAAGAATATTGAGCTTCGCGATATTGCCGAAAAAACCGCAGGTCGCTTGGAAAATATCGGTTTTCAAATCAGTAGCAATACCGACGTTTTGAAAACAAAAGCTTTAGAAACTCTTGATGCATTCAATATGGTTTCCGGCAGTCTGAAAGCGAATATGCAGTCTATGTTAGAGGTTTCAAGCCAGATTTCGGCGAATACGCAAAAAAGTGATGCTTTGTTGGTAAAACAGACCGGAAGTTTGGAAAAATGTGCAAAAAATATTGCGGATTCCGAGCAGGCTTTAGTGAAAATCAATGAAATTTTGAATAATTCGACCGAAAAGCTTGATTCTTCTTTATCATCTTATGAAAAAACGGTCAAAAGCCTAAAGAAATAAACTGCGAAAATAATATGAGCAACATAATCGGACTTAATTCTAAAGTTTTTTTAGCCCCGATGGCCGGTATTACCGATCGCCCGATGCGTGAAATTGTTCACGCCAAGGGTGAAGGAAATTTGTATTCGGAAATGGTGGCAATCAATGCCGTGCAATATAAAAACCCGAAAAGCTATAAAATCGCCGATGTCAGAGATGAAAAATATCCGGTTGTGGTTCAACTAGTCGGAAATGATGAAAATTTATTTGCCGAAGTGGCAAAGCTTGTAGCCGATTTAGGCGCATATTCGCTTGATATAAATATGGGCTGTCCGGTCAAAAAAATCGTTAATAATCAAAGCGGATCTTATCTGATGAAAGACATTAATAAGGCCGCAAAAATTATTGAAAAAACAGTCAGTGCCACAAATTTAAAAGTTTCCGTAAAATTTCGCAAAGGCTGGGATTTAAACTCCGTAAATGCAGTAGAATTTGCAAAAATGTGCGAAAATACCGGTGCGTCATATATCACGGTTCACGGACGCACAAAAAGCCAGATGTATTCGGGAATTGCGGACTGGGATATCATTAAAGAAGTCAAAGAAAACGTTAAAATACCGGTTATCGGCAACGGCGATGTAACTTCTGTTAAAAAAGCAAAGGATATGCTTGCATATACCGGTGCGGACGGAGTTATGATAGCAAGAGGAGCGTTGGGAAATCCGTGGCTGATTTCAAACGTTCACAATGCGCTTGAAAACAGCGATGTAAACGAATATAAGCCGAATATCAACGAATTAAAATCAACCTTAAAATCGCACATTGAAAAACTGATGGAATATTATGGTGAAAAGCTGGGAATTTCTATATCACGCAAATATATCTGCTGGTATTCGAAAAACCTGAGAGATGCCAAAAAATTTCGCGAAATGTATATGAAAATTGACAATTATAATGATTCGATGCAAGCTGTTGATGAATTTTTCTGTCAGGAAAATATGGGAGAAGCAATATGAAAATTATCGTAGGCGGTGCCGGAAACGTCGGCAGAAGTATTGTCAGATATTTAAGTCAGGGCAACAACGACATTATAGTTATTGATATAAATCAGCAAAAACTTGATGAACTCTCAAAAGAATATGATGTTCAGCCGGTTTTAGGCTCGGTTTCGCATCCGGATATTTTGGAAATGATCGGTGCCGATAATGCCGATATGATAATTGCGGCAACCGATGTCGATGAGGTTAATTTGGTTGCCTGTCAAGTCGCATACAGCCTGTTTAACGTTCCGAAAAAAATTGCCCGTGTCGATTCCAAATATTTCCTCAACCCGCTATGGAACACTCTTTACAATGAAAAGAATCTTCCGGTTGACTTGGTTGTTTCGCCGGATATTGAAATCGCAAAAGCAATATTGCGTATCATAAAAATCCCCGGAACTTGTGAAGTATTGCCTTTAGCTGATGCAAAATTGCATCTGCTTTCGTTTAAGTGTAATGACAGCTGTCCGTTTTTGAATCAAAAAATATCAAACGTTATAAAAATCAGCAACGACCTTGAAATTTCCATTGTTGCATTGGCGCGCAACGGTCGGACTTTTATGCCTAAGCAAGATGAAACCATTCAGAGCAACGACGAAGTTTATTTTTTGACCGAAACAAGCAAGATGAATAATGCCATTGCTGCCTTCGGGTTGGAACATAATCATAATGAGAAAATCGTCATTTTCGGCGGAAATGCCATATCGTATTATATCGCCAAGCAGTTGGAAGAAGATAACAACGTTTTGAGTTGCCATATTTTGGAAGAAAATGAAAATTCAGCCAAAAAATTAGCACAATTGTTGGATAATACTGTTGTTTTGCAAGGAGAAATGATGAGCGATTTTATGCTTGAAGAAGCTAATATCGACAAGGCAGATATTGCGATTGCCGTAACTCCGCGCGATAAGGATAATCTTTTGGCGTCTATGTTATCGCAAATGAGCGGTGCCTCATCAACTCTTTCACTTGTCAACTCGAAATCTTTTGATAATCTGGTGGATAACATCAATTCCAACGTCATCATTGACCGCTCTAGCATTACGATTTCAAACATATTGCAAGAACTGAGAAAGGCACATTTACACGATGCGCACTCTCTGGGGCGCGGTTTTGGCGAAATATGGGAGATAAAAATTGATGAAAACAGCCTTAATTCCGGAAAAACAATCAGAGAACTCAATTTACCGGAAAAATGCCGAATTGATGCAATTTATCGAAATGAAAATGTAATTTTTCCGAACGAAAATGAAAAGATTGAAGTCGGAGATTTGCTTATTGTATTTGTAGGCTCACAAGCCATTAAGCGTGCGGAAAGAATTTTTGAATAAGAGGCGAATTTGAGCAGAATATATAAAAATATAGTAATTTTGAGCGGTGCCGGAATTTCGGCAGAATCCGGACTTTCAACCTTTCGTGCGGAAAACGGCTTGTGGAATCATCACAAAGTTGAAGATGTAGCAACCGTTGAGGGATTTGCCCGCAATCCTGAGTATGTGCACGATTTTTATAACGAACTCAAAAAAGAGCTGCTCAAAGCAAAGCCTAATCCGGCACATTTAGCCATTACCAAGCTTCAAAATGAATATAAACACGGCAATGTTTATGTTGTTACGCAAAATGTCGATACCTTGCACGAAAAAGCCGGAAACAAAAACGTTTTTCATATTCACGGACAAATAAACCAAGATGTTTGTTTGAACTGCGGAAATGTGATTGAAACATGGGACGATATGAGCACTGAAGATATTTGTCCGAATTGCCGTGTGCAAGGAATGATGAAGCCTAATATCGTCTTTTTCGGCGAAAATTTGCTTTATATGGACAAGGTTGATCGCCTGTTGCAAACCTGTGATTTGTTTATATCAATAGGGACTTCAGGCGTGGTTTATCCGGCGGCCGGATTTGTGCAAATTGCCAAGATGTATGGCGCTGATACGGTTGAAATAAACTTGGAAGAAACCTCTAATAACTATTTGTTTGATCGTCATATAACAGGAAAAGCCGGAACCGAACTTCCGAAACTTGTTGAAGAACTCCTTAACTTATAAAAATACGCTCCATTAAACCTTTTTTCTTGCAAATTATAAAAAAATTTGCGATAATACGAGTGGACAGAAAAAAAAAGCTGTCTGGGGTGTGAGAACCTCTTTTAAGTGCGTCATATAATAAATAATTATATGATGATGTTTCTTCCAGTATATGGACTGGAAGGTCGCAAAATAACCAATATGCGCACTATTTCACTTAAGTAGTTCTCAACTTCCAGTCGCTTCTTTTGAGGCGATATTTTTTTATTAACTTTAATTATAAAAAACATGGGAGAAAAACTATGAAAAATAAATTTTTATTACTCGGTGCTACAGCACTTTTATCAACAACAGCTCTGTTCGCAAATGCTGTAACTTCTATTGATGGGGAAACGGAATCGGTTCAGGTTAGAGCTGAGTTGATTAAAGCTCGTTCCCTGAAAAATACCCAAACGCTTGATTTCGGACGAATCGTTTTTGAAGCCGGTGTAGCTGAATTATATGCAGGTATGAATTCATCAGGTGTTGTCAGTGCGGATGCTGGTGGCGGTGATGTTTATGTTCATACACAAGGTAAAGTTGGAATTGTTACCGGCGCAACCTGTGACCAGTTAGCAGTAACTTATGCCAATACTGATGATGCTGAATTTAAGAAAATTCATCTTACACCACCGAGTGGAAAGAGTGTAGAAAATGCACATATCGCTGGTTTAACTTGTGTGACGGACGGAACAACAAGCAAATTCCATGCACATTTAGATATTGCTAACGCGGCTTCTCAAGAAGAAATCCCTGAAGGTGTATATACGGGAAGTTTTACTGTAACAGCAGTTTATCCGGAAGAAACCAATTCTGGAAATTCGGGTGGCGAATAATTTTCCGAATCGATTCGCTCATCAACACACAAGGCGGTTCGCTTTCGAATCGCCTTTTTTTTTTAATTTTCAAACAAAGAATCCAACAAGCAAGAAAAAATTTTTCTTGCTTGCCCCAAAATATATTTCTCTCTTAACTGCCACTTTGCTTGAGTAATTTATGGATGCAACTGTCGTTGCCGGCACTTTTGCTTTCCGCAAAAGTGTTTGATATATTGTTTGAATAACGTTTTACCTATTTCAAACTCGGTTTTTATCTTATCCCTAACAATTTTCCTCTCCTACACACATACTCTCCCCAACTATCATGCCTTTTTCGACCAACCTGGGGTTGTATTTAACAAAAAAAACAAGCGAAATCATCAGCCCATCCTTTTTCTAAAACTTGCGTTTTACGAAGAAGCCTGACTTCGCTTTCACTCCGTCGCTGCGCCGTTCGTTCGGCTTTTCCAAGCCTCACCGGCATATTTCCATCTGCCTCTCCGGCTGGTCGAACTTCCTTTTGGAAGCCCGAGCCTTTCCTCACGTTACCAATAAAAAACCTCCGCTATGGGAGGTTTTTTATTGGTGCCCCTTTTTGTAAAACTTGCGTTTTACGAAGAAGCCTGACTTCGCTTTCGCTCCGTCGCTGCGCCGTTCGTTCGGCTTTTCCAAGCCTCACCGGCATATTTTCATCTGCCTCTCCGGCTGGTCGAACTTCCTTTTGGAAGCCCGAGCCTTTCCTCACGTTACCAACAAAAAACCTCCGCTATGGGAGGTTTTTTATTGGTGCCCCGAAGAAGACTCGAACTTCCACTGCCTGAGGCAACATGCACCTGAAGCATGCGCGTCTACCAATTTCGCCATCGGGGCATATATTCGCGAATCATCACGCGATTCGCTTACATATTTATATCTATTATTTTATAAGAATCAAGTATTAAATATGTTCCAAGTATAATTCTGTATATCACAAACGGCAAAAATGTCGATTTTTTCAGCCACCACATCATACCGTATATCGCTATTAACGACGCAATAAACGAATACCATATCGCATTTACGGCAAAACTCACTCCACTATAATCTCCGCCGGCATACAGCTCAATCGCCTGCAAAATCCCTGCCGCCAATATCGTCGGTATCGCCAACAACATCGAAAATTTTGCCGCCTCGGTTCTTTCTAATCCTAAAAATCTGCCCATAGTAATCGTTATCCCCGAGCGCGAAACCCCCGGAATAAGTGCCACACATTGCGCAAAGCCGATAATTATCGCATCTTTTATGCCAAGCGAATTTATCTTTCTGATGGTCATACTCATCTTATCAGCCACAAACAGCAAAATTCCGCCGCCTAAAATCGTCCAACCGATAATCTTCGGATTTCTGAGCCATTCCGTGCCGTAAAACTTCAAAACTGCTCCGAAAACGAGCGCCGGAATTGTCGCGGAAATTATCAAATATGCCAACTTGTTGCCCTCAAACTTGAAACAAGGCAAGAGTTTGCCGTAATACAGACCTTTCATCATCGCCCAAATTTCACGATAAAAATATATGCAAACCGCAATAATCGAGCCGATATGCAAAGCGATATCAATAATTATCCCTTGATCGGGAAAATTCGTAAATTTTGAAAACAAAATCAAATGCCCTGACGAACTTACCGGCAAAAATTCGGTCAGCCCCTGCACAATCGACAACCACAAAATTTGAAGCATACTCATCTTATTTTACTCCGCAGATTTATTTACAGCTCGAAACATAAATCGCTTTTGTTTATATTTAGTAAAGACGACGGATTAAATCTCACATTATTCAGCGATGCTCCGAAGTGTAAATGCGGACCGGTTGCCCTACCCGTTTTGCCGACTTTGCCGATTATATCGCCTTTTTTAACACGCTGTCCGACTTTTACCGAGGTTGATTTCAAGTGTGCATACAGAGTAAACAAATTCTGCCCGTGATCAATTACTACCAAATTGCCGGAATAAAAATAATTTCCGCCGCTCAATGTCACAATGCCGTCATTTGCCGCCATAACATCAGTTCCTTCCGGTAGGGCAATATCGATTCCTCTGTGCGGATTTTTCTTTTCTCCATTGATAATGCGCTGACCACCGAATTCTCCGCTTATTCTTCCGCCCTCAACCGGACGTATAAACCCGTTATGCCAAAAGTTAAACTCCGATTCTGCGGCAACAGAAGCATCGACATCAGCATATTCCCGATCGATTTCCGCCTGATTGGCCGCCGAAGGTTTTGCTTTGCTCTGCGGCACACCGTTAACTTCTTGAATATTCCACTTTGTCGGCTTTACAAACAGATAATAATCGTGCTTTTCTTTGTTTTTATCCAAGGTAACAAAATGTATCTCGTTTCCCTCATCGCGCCCGAGCGCTATCGCAAACTCTCCGTCTTCGTTTATCGGCAATTGCTTACTTTTGAAAAAAACTTTGGTTGCAGACGGATCTTTTCCGATAAGCATTTCGCCCTGTTTTACATCTCCGCATATTGTAAGTGCATTGGCGCTTGAGGCAAACATTCCTATTGCGCTAATCAAACAAATCGCCTTGTAAATCATCTTTTTTTCCTATAATTTTGGTTTTTACATTATCATCAGCAAATCTTACGGTTAAATATTTTTGCTTTTTTGCATCTTTTGCGCTGTAAACCGTGCGATCAAACTCATCTTTTACCCAAGCAAAGCCGCGTTTTAATACGGACTCAACCGAAACAGCTTTCAGCCTTTCACCGAGCGAATTTAAGTTTTCCGCTTTTCGCTCTATCATATTTTCGATTAAAAACGGCTGCAAACGGCAAGATTTAAGCATTTGATTTTTATTATTTATCAATGACAAAAACGCAACATTTAAGCGCTCTGTTCTGTCATCAAACTTTTGCCTGCTTTCGGCTAAAATCTGCTCCAAATTCGGGATTCCGCGTTCCAATCCTTCAAGCTGATACTTGAGCTCTGAAAGATAGCGATGAACAGCATCAAAAATTCGATGTTCGGTCGTTTGCATTCGGCTTTGCAACTCAGCTTTTACCGGCACAGCAAACTCAGCAGCTCCGGTTGGTGTCGGCGCGCGCAAATCGGCAACATAATCTATCAGCATGGTATCTGTTTCGTGCCCGACAGCCGATATAATCGGAATTTCCGATTCATACACTGCATTTATGACGACTTCTTCATTAAAAGGCCACAAATCTTCCAAACTTCCGCCGCCGCGAGCCACAATCAAAACATCGGGACGAGGCAATCCGTTTTGCGGAAACGTATTGAATTTTCGAATGTTTTCCGCAATTTTTTCAGCTGCGCCCTGCCCTTGAACCGGTGTCGGCAAGAGCAAAATATGCGACGGGAACCTATCTCTTATGCGGTGGATAATATCTCGAATAACCGCCCCGCTGGCACTGGTCACAACTCCGATGGTTTGCGGCAAATACGGTATTTTTTTCTTGTGCGAGGCATCAAAATAGCCCATCTCGGCAAATTTTTTCTTGCGTTCTTCCAAAAGCTTCAAAAGTGCGCCGGTTCCCGCCACTTCCATTTGCTCTATTACCAGCTGATATGATGATTTTCCGGCAAAGGTTGTAATTTTTCCCGTAGCAACAACCTCTAATCCGTCTTGCGGTTTAACGGCAAGCGATGAGGCAACTCCTCGCCAGCAGACAGCCGAAATAACCGCATTTTCATCTTTCAGCGACAAATACCAATGTCCGGAATCCGCGCGCTTTGCTCCGAAAATTTCCCCTCTTATGCGAACATGCGAAAAAGTGCCCTCAACGAACTGTTTTATGGCAAAAGAAATTTCACTTACGCTGTATTCTATCGGCTCTGTCATAATCCGAGCAATCCCCTTGCAAATTCATCAGCCTTAAATTCATCTAAATCTTCAATTTTTTCACCGACACCGACAAAATAAACCGGCAAGTTAAATTTTTCGGCAATTGCCACCAGAATCCCTCCGCGGGAAGTTCCGTCAAGCTTAGTGATAATCAAGCCGGAAAGCCCGATTTCCTTATGAAAAATTTCAACTTGTGAAATAGCATTTTGACCGGTTGTCGCATCAAGTGTCAAAATCGTTTCGTGCGGAGCATCAGGCATAACTTTTTTTATTACTCGAACGATTTTTTTCAGCTCGTCAATCAAGCCGGTTTTATTCTGTAAACGTCCGGCCGTATCAATAAACACGATATCGTCATTTTGCTTTATCGCCTCATTTAAGCCATCAAAACAAAGCCCGGCCGCATCACAACCTTCCGCACCGGAAAACACTCTTATATTATTGCGTTCACCCCAAACTTTGAGCTGTTCAACCGCGGCGGCACGAAACGTATCGGCGGCAATGAATGAAATTTGCGGTTTTTTGCTGAAAAATGATGATTTTTGCTGAAATTTTGCGGCTAATTTACCTATTGTCGTAGTTTTTCCGCCCCCGTTAACTCCGGCCATTAAAATCACAAACGGCTTTTTATTTGAGCAAATTTCAAAAACTTTTTCGCAAGGTTTCATAATCTCGGAAATTTGCGAAGAAAGTGCATTTTTTATCTCATTTTCATCACATTCTTTATCGAATTTTTCTTTGCTGAAACGAGAAATTATCTTTGTCGTAACACTAACGCCCAAATCGGCGGAAAGTAATGTTTCTTCAAGGTCCTCCAGCATTTTATCATCAACTCTTTTACGTAAAAAAACGTTACTCAAGCCCTCTGCTATTTGGTTTGAAGATTTTTTCAGTCCCATTCCGAGTTTTTGCAAAAAGCTAGTCATCACATTCTCCTTTTTCACGCAAAATTTTAGCCCTTTTTCGCCTTATATTCATATCAATCTGCGGCATAAGCGAAGCCGGAGTTCCTTTTCTTTCCGAATAGGGAAAAACGTGCAGTTTTGTAATACCGGCCTCATCCACCAGTTTACAGGTATTGGCAAAATTTTCCTCCGTTTCGGTTGGAAATCCGCAAATAAAATCCGCACCGAACACGGCATCAGAACGAACATTTCTTATTTTATTACAAACATTTATAACATCTTCCCTAGTATGGCGGCGTTTCATCCTTTTCAAAATCATATTATCGCCGGATTGAATCGAAAAATGGAAAAAGTTCTTAATACGCTTATCTGCCGTCATATTGATAAAATCGTCATCAACCGCCGCCGGATCAAGCGAGCCGAACGTCAGAATATAGTTATTCGGCGTATTATCCAAAATGTATTTTACCAGTTCGGAAAATGACGGTTCATACGAACAAATATCAACACCGGTCAAGCATATTTCTTCAAATCCTTGTTTAACAAGTTCGTTTATTTGTTTGATAATATGTTCTTTTTTTACGGAGCGATTATTTCCTCTTGCAAACGGCACGATACAATACGTACAACGATGATTACACCCCTGTTGAATTTGTACAAATGCCTTTTGTCGCCCTTCAAAACCGGTAATCACATAGTCATCATATCCGTCATAAGAAAAGATATCACCGACAATACTTTTTTCAGCCAGTTCCGTATTAAGATATTGTTCTATCTGATTTTTTTCTTTATTACCGATAACTAAATCAATCTCGTCCATTCCCGCAAATTTTTGCGAATTTACTTGCGCCGCGCAACCGGTAACCACGATTTTTGCAAGCGGATTTTCTTTCCTAAGCTTGCGGATTGCTTGTTTACACTGACGCTCTGCCTCACCCGTAACCGCACAGGTATTAACGACAATAATATCGTCCCTGTCAGCCAGTTTTTCTTTCAAAACTTCCGATTCAAAAGCGTTGATTCTGCATCCGAATGTTACTATTTTTACCATATTTTTTCACTTTTTCGCTTAAAATTGCTTAATTTATAAAGCAAGCCCCAGATTTATGCAACCAAGAATTACAGTTTTTAGCAGGAAAATAATATATATTGACTATTTGTATGCAAAAATAAAACATTTTCAAAAAAAACTTGATAAATATCCCTATTGTTGTAAAGTAAGTGACGTATTGTTTAATTAACAATATGCGGTTTGAAAGCCTCAGATAGCTATCCGCACAAGCGGATGTAAAAATTTACCTTTTTACTACCGGCAGAAAGGCGAGTATTATGGTGTAATAAATATACACTAAATGTATTACACTGTTCTATCTATAGCTTTTCTCATTTAATCAATGAGGTTTTTATTAACACTGCAGAAAAGGTTGAAAAGAAATGGACTTTATTAACACACTTATGACAGTTTTAAAAAACGTGTTTTTAGGCACAACTCAAAAGCTACTTCAGGACGAAAGGTTTTGCATAAGTGAAGATTTTTTCAGAAGAATTTTATTGTTTAGAAATTTTGAAAAATATGAAATTTCATCTATTGAACTGGGAAAAATCACATATGGCAACACTCCTCTTTGTAAAACAGCACCATATCTTTATCTTGAGGGAAATGTCGATGCATATAAAGATTATTGCGCTTATCACCAAAGAGTATTACATATAGATATGAATTATCAGAGATTCGATAAACTGATAAACAGTGTAAAAACAAACGGATACGACGAAAAATTCATCATCATATTAAAATATAATAATTCGCTTATGGATGGTCAGCACAGAGCATGCTGTTTAATGCATAAATATGGACCGGAGCATAAAATAAAGGTTTTAAGATTAAAACTTAAAAAACGTAATGTATTGCAAAAAATACTTCGTTATTTTGCCGGAGCCAAAAGAACTAAAACACAAAGTATAGAATCTTAATTTGTTTCCGTTCGTCTTCGTTCGCTCTCGCTCCTCAACTCTCGGGCAAATCGGCTCGCGCTGATGGCGTCTAGTTTTCTAAGCTCACTAATGTTTCGCTAAGAAAACGTCGGGCACTTGGATTGTTTCTATTCGATAACTTCGCTTTCGCTCGTTCTCTCATAGACAATCCGGCTCGCGCAATTGGCGTCTAGAGTTCTAAGCTCATTTCATTTCGCTAAGAACTCGTCGGGCACTTGGATTGTTTCTATTCGATAACTTCGCTTCCGCTCGTTCTCTCATAGACAATCCGGCTCGCGCCAACAAAAAAACCTCCATTAAGGAGGTTTTTTAATTGGCGCGCCCTAGACGATTCGAACGTCTGACCCACAGCTTAGAAGGCTGTTGCTCTATCCAGCTGAGCTAAGGGCGCATCTGAACTGCTACCCAAAATATACTAATTTTATTTCTTGTCAATACACAAAATTCATTTTTTTCAAACTTTATTTATTGACAAATTCTAATTAAAGTGTACTATATGTGCCGAAAACTTATTATTATCAAACATATTATATAACTAAAAAATTATTCTGCCTATGTTTAAACGTTTTAAAAGGAAAGAGATTTTCGAGATTATCCGCAATTGTGCTGTTAATTCGACCAAGGCTTCTGAAGCAAATTTTTTGCACTGCACCGTCAACGAAAGTACCACATTTGCGGAGATAGGCATAAAATCTCCTCTTGATGTTGCAGACATCTGCTACGAAGTAGAAAGAAAGATTGGATTCCACGCTGATCGCGAATCGGTTTCCAACATCAAACCGGAAAGTACTCTTGGATATGCCGTGAGCATTTTCCAAAACGTACATTGACTTTCAAAACCCCCGATTAAAAAAATCGGGGCTTTTTTATATATATTCCTTGACAAATATTCTAAATTTTTCAAAATATTAAGTGTTTAGAAATGTTTTTTGATTAAATTTTATCCGAGATAATAGAAAAAAGGATTTAATATGCTACCTGCTGTTGTAAATATTCTGATAGGCTTTATCGTATTGATATTAGGTGCTGAATTTACGGTAAAAGGTGCGGTTGCACTCGCAAACAAGCTCAATATTCCCGCAATGATTATCGGCCTGACGGTTGTAGCTTTCGGGACAACATTACCTGAATTTGTCGTAAGCATTCGTGCTGTGATGGAAGGCGCGAGCGGAATCGTTATCGGTAACGTCGTCGGCGCAAATATCGCCAACGTGTTACTCATTCTCGGCTTTACAGCTATGGTATCGCCTTTCCGCTGTAATGTTGCCGCAGTTGCTCGTGATTATAAATTTTTAATGGGGGTAACAATCTTATTTATGCTTTTGGCATGGGGTGGGGAAATTACCCCGCCGGAAGGTGTTTTACTCTTATCTATATTATTGATTTATCTTGGTTATAATGTTCGCAATTCAAGAATAGATGATCCTGAATATGTTTCTTCGGAAGATGATGTTGAAAGAGGATGGATTGCCATACTGTTCTTTTTAATAGCCGGGCTATCCGGTGTCAGATATGGCTCGGATTGGTTAATTGACGGCGCGGTTGATATCGCTGAACAATGTGGAGTTTCTCACGCAATTATCGGTTTGACAATGATTGCATTCGGAACATCGCTTCCCGAACTTGCAACCTCGGTTATGGCTTCAATCAGGCGTCATGCTGATGTCGGTATGGGAAATATTATCGGCTCGAGCATTATGAACATTTTACTGGTAACCGGATTCACATCGCTTGACGGCGGTCTTGAAATCCCGCAACAATTTTTAACTTTTGATATGTGGGTTATGTTTATGGCATCGGCAAGCATTTTACCTGTCGTTTATCGTTCGCATAGAGTAAGTCGTCTTGATGGCTTGACATATTTCTTCGGATATGTTGTATATATGATTGTGCAAGGGCTTATTGCCAACGGAAATGTCAATTTTTAGGAGAAAAAAATGAAAGTTGCACTCAGACAAAATGAATATGTTAGAGATACAACGGATTTTCACCCGTTAGTATTTGTTATTCCGAATTTTTTATTTATAATCGGAGTTGCATTGCTTTTATTAATATTTAATCGTCCTGATATATTTAATACCATCAATTTTTTCAAATATTTCAGAATGTTTAATCTAACAATGATAACCATCGTTATTGGTTTGATATTGATGATGCCTCTTGCGATAAGACACCTTGATAATCATTTGAAAACATATATGGTAACCAATCAAAGGGTATGTTTTCGCCGCGGTATTATTGCTGTTACGGAAAGAAATGTTCCTCTGGCAAAAATCAATGACGTGCAATTGGAACAAAGTTTTATTCAAAGGCTGTTTAACTCAGGTGATATTGTTATTCAGACCGGTAACGATGAACATGTTGAAATTCGTAATATAACTCACCCGATTGAATTTCGTAACCAAATTTTGTTTGCTATTCGCCAAGATGCCTCTATGGACGGCGGAAAAATATCTTAAACATATCTGGAAAGTTGAAATCTGCTTTCGATACTTATTTACATAGTCTTTATATGGTTATAAAATTTATTAAAAAAACGGGGGCTTATGAGAAGCCTCCGTTTTTTTAATGTTTACATCCATCCGCGGCTGATTGCAATCCTTCGAATATTGGCGGAGATAGGAAATTTTTGCCGATAAGTATCAAACAATTCCTCTCCGTTATATTCATTCATCAGCTGCATCAGTGCCATATCGCAAAGTTCTTGTTTGACCAATAACTTTGGGATTTCGTAGCCACGCATCTTAAGTGCATCAAGCTGCCTGGCGGGAGGAAGTTTGCCACCGCTTGCCAAAAGACGAACCACCAGTTTTTCCGGATTCATCAGGGTAAACAGCTTAGCCGTTGCCGCGTCACAAATCTTAGTACCGCCGGCATTTTTGAGATAGCGTCGCAACAAAATTTCCGCATCAGGCTCATCAAAGAGTTTCATCTGAATTTCATCACTCAGGCGTTTGCCGATCGAGAGAAACTCATCCAAAAACATTTTGCGATAAGCCGATTTGTAAAGTGCCATCTGCAGGTCGTCGCTGAGTGTTCCGTGTTGCATCTGATACTTAACCAGCTTCCAAAAATCTGGAAATTCTGTGAGCCTAATCAACAGAATACTTCTTTCGGCAGTGAGTAAATATCCGTTATTATAATAAATCTGCAACAGTTTGTCGGCATTTTTTTGCTTAAAAATCTCGTTTACAACACCATAATCCAGACGTTTGTTCTTACAGTAAAGATCAAACAGTTTTTCGTTGTTTTCACGACTGATCAGTGCAACTTGAGCTTCCGGATACAGATTTATCGTCTTATTCGTCGAAATATGCTTCAGATATTTCTCGATAACTTCATCAGAAAGCCTCATCAAACGAGCCTCTGCCGACGAATACAAAAGCAATCTGCCGCTTATGGCCGCGCATACCAGACTTTCAGCATCGTCACGTTCCAGCATTTTTACCTGCAAATCGCTTGAAAAATAAATTTTTCCTGATTTGAGCAACTCCGACAAATTTTTACACTCGAGAATCTTTTCGTTTTTAACATTGCAAAATGCAAATGTTACATAGTCATTTAGCAGATCCTCGAAATTTTCCATTTCGAAGAAACGGTTAAACACATCATCAGAAACACGACGTCTTTTGCTGAGATAAAACTTCATAAGCTTGCCTGATTTATCAAAATCGAGCAATGCATTAAGCTCATCTTCTTTCAGCTCATGACAGAAATAAATTTTCAGCCAAAGCCGAACATACTTAAACAGCCTTTTCAACCGGTTAAGCGAAACATTTTGTTTTTCCATAATGATACAATAGCCGCTGCCTTTTCAGCGGGTTTTATGACGTTGATAATAAAGATAATTATAGACTTCTGAAATATAATTTAGACATAATTTCGTTTATTGTCAAGAGATTTTATTAAAAAAATACCACCGATACAGATAAAGTTTTATATTCTGAAAAAAAGAGGTATTTTTCAATACCTCTTTTCTCTTTTATAATACGTTTCCGATTATTCATATAAATGCGGCATTGTAGCTTCTTTTGCCAGCATCTCTGCCAATTCATCAAGTCCGTAAACTTCTTGCTTTTCCGAGCCGATTCTGCGAACGGTGACCGTCCTGTTTTCCTGCTCTTTAGCACCGACAACAGCAATGACCGGAGTTTTTGTTGCGCTATGCTCACGAATCTTGTAACTGATTTTTTCATTTCTCAAATCAGTCTTAACCGTCAATCCCTTAGCGCGCAAAGTTTTAGCAACTTCTTCCGCATAACCGTCAAACTCGCTGACAACCGGCATAACAACAACTTGTTCCGGTGACAACCACAAAGGCAGTTTTCCTGCATGATTTTCAATCAAAATGCCTAAAAATCTCTCAATTGAGCCGAACAATGCACGGTGTAACATAACCGGCCTATGTTTTTCGCCGTCTTCACCGATATAAGAAATATCGAATCTTTCCGGCAAATTCATATCAACCTGAATTGTTCCGCACTGCCATTCACGTCCCAAAGCATCTTTCAGAATAAATTCCAATTTCGGTCCATAGAATGCACCCTCACCCGGATTTATTTCGTATTTATAGCCGTGCGTAGTTAAAGCGTTTGCCAATGCATTTTCGCAGAAATCCCAAACTTCGTCGGAACCGATACGATAAACGCTGTCCGGTCTGGTTGAAAGATAAATTTTTACATCTTCAAAACCGAAATCTTTATATATGTCAAAAATAAGTTTCAAAGTCGTAATACATTCTTCTTCCATTTGTTCCGGTGTGCAGAAAATGTGTGCATCATCTTGTGTAAACTCGCGCACTCTCATCAAGCCCATCAAAGCACCGCTTGCCTCATAGCGATTTACTTTTCCGAATTCCGCCAATCTCAACGGCAAATCACGATAAGATTTTATGCCTTGCTTATAGACGAGCAAACTTCCCGGGCAGTTCATCGGTTTAATACAGAACACACGGCCGTCTTCTGTTTTTCCGGAATAATTATGCGCTCCGTATTTCTGCCAGTGACCGGAAGTCTCCCACAAAACTCTGTCCATAACTGCCGGAGTGTTGATTTCAATGTATCCGTTGTGCTCCTGACGATTACGCATATATTCAATCAAACGACGATAAAGTCTGAAGCCCTTATCGTGCCAAAATACGGCACCCGGAGCATATTCCGGTTCAAAGTGGAACAAATCCATCTCGCGTCCGAGTTTACGGTGATCACGTTTTGCCGCTTCTTCAAGCATATTCAAATAAGCGTCCAAATCTTTTTTATTAGCCCAAGCCGTAGCATAAATTCTTTGCAACATTTCTTTTGAAGAATCTCCGCGCCAATAAGCACCGGCAACTTTCATCAATTTGAAAGCGTCACCGATTTTTCCGGTTGACGGAACGTGCGGTCCGCGGCACAAATCTGTGAAATTACCTTGACGATAAAGCGAAATAACTTCACCTTCCGGCAAATCTTCGATAAGTTCTACCTTATAATGTTCGCCCAAATCTTTGAAGAATTTAATTGCTTCATCACGAGGCATAACGATTCTTTCGACTTTTTCATCACGTTTAACAATTTCGTGCATTTTAGCTTCGATTTTTTCAAAATCATCAACCGTAAACGGCTCTTTACGCGAAAAATCATAATAGAATCCGTTTTCAATAGCCGGTCCTATCGTAACTTGCACATCAGGCCACAACTCTTTTACAGCCTCAGCCATAACGTGAGAACAAGAGTGACGAATAATGTGTAATCCATCATTATCTTTGGCTGTTATAACAGTGACAGTAGAATCGGTAGTTATCGGAGTAGATAAATCCTGCAATTTATCATTAACTTTAACGGCCAGAGCTGATTTTGCCAACCCTGCACTGATTTTAGATGCAACATCAAAACCCGTTACACCATCTTCCATATTCATTACACTGCCATCAGGCAATTTTATAGCAACCATAGTTTTATTCCTTATTTTCCTTATAAATTCAAAAGTTCATTATAAACAGCGAGTGTTTTATCACACATAATCTGTTTTGTAAAGTTTTCCTTTACATTTTTTTTGCCCTCATCAGCAAACTTTTCTCTTTCCTCCCCTGAAAGTGACAACGCCCACTTCAAGGTTTCTGCCAAAGAATCGGCATTTCCGCTCTCAAAAAGCTTGCCTGAAACCCCGTTTTTGATATTTTCGAGCGAACCGCCGATATTCGAAGCAACAACAATTTTTCCCATCGCCTGCCCTTCTGCGGCAATACGCCCGAATGCTTCCGGATCGGTCGAAGCCGAAACGACAATATCGGACAACATCATCATTGCAGGAATATCATCTAAGTGACGAATAAAAGCAAATCTGCCTTCCATTTCTTTTTCTTTAATGTAATCTTTCAGCTCATTGGTATAATATTCCCTGCCCTGATCGTCGCCGACAAAAACACAGAAAAAGTCTTCATCTTTTATTTTATCCAGCGCTTCAATCAAAAGTTTTTGCCCTTTCCAGCGCGTTAATCTGCCGACCAAAAGGATAATTTTTTTATCTTCCGGAATATTATGTTCTTCCATAATCTTAATCATACGCTCGACATTCACGTCGTCCGGATTGAATTTTTCCGTATTTACGCAACGATAAACCAGACGAATTTTATTTTCATCAACACCGTAATTATCAATCATATGTTGTTTGATATGCTTAGAGATTGCAATAACCAAATCGCCATAGGTCATAACACGATTATAAAACTTTTTAATACCTTTCGGGCCCAAACCATATGTTCCGTGGAAAGTGGTCAAAAATTTTACACCTGTTCTTTTTGCTGCCCAATAAGCACTCCACGCCGGAGCTCTGGAACGCGCATGAACGATATTTATACCATTTTCCTTAATTATTTTTGCCAATTTCAAAGAATTAAGATACATCTTAAACGGATTTTTTGTTTTTAGAGGCAAGGTGAAATGCTTAACCTTCATACGTTCCAAACCGTGAGCCAAACGTCCTCCTTGTGATGCGACGAAATTTGTATAGCCTTTTTTTTGCAACTCAGAGGCAATCTCCAATGTCCCGATTTCAACGCCTCCCTGATCCAATTCCGGCAAAACTTGCAGAACAACCGGTTTTTTCTCTTCCATTTTTTTCATTTTTTTATTAATATCCTCATAAAATTTCAATTTAACGGGGTAATGCTATGCAACGATATACTTATAATTCAGGTTTTACAACTAATTTTGAATTTATTAAACAAGAAAAATCGTCTTTTACGATTCTGTATATTCACGGACTTTGTTCTGATCCTTGGGGTAAAAAGCCGGAAGTAATAAAAGATTATGCCGTAAAGCATGGTATAAGTTTTTTTCGTTTTGAATTAGCAGGACATGGTTCTGATGCCGATAATTTTGCTAAAACGGATATGAATATTTGGAAAAATCAGATATTTGAAATTATAGATAATATGATTGAGGGCCCGATTGTTGTTATCGGTTCGTCTATCGGCGGATGGCTATCTATGATTGCCGCCAAAGAAAGGCCGGAAAAAATTATCGGATTCGTCGGCATTGCCGCCGCTCCCGATTTTATGCGTCCGATGTATGAGCAGGTATTTACCGAGCAACAACGCCAAGACATTCAAACTAAAGGCTATACCGAATATGGAAACAAAGATTTTTCATACCATTTTACCAAAAAACTGATAGATAGCGGATTCGAAAATGAAATATTGAATACCGATAAGCTGGAAATAAATTGTCCGGTATTTTTGATTCACGGCACAGATGACGCAAGTATTCCATATCAACACGTCTTTACAATTGCCAAAAAGCTCACTTCGCCTCACGTTACGATAAAAATCCGCAAAGGCAGTAATCATCGCCTGAATGAAGATAATGATATATATGAGGTTTTAAGCTCAATAGAATACTTTTTAAGCAATAAAAAAAGCCTTTAGATTTTTCTAAAGACCTTTTTATTTTCGATTGTTTACTCTAAGGTAAAATGCTTTTTTCTTTTAGAAACGGTGTTACCTTATGCACCTTATTTCCCAAGACCGCGTAAAAGAATCCCTATCAGGTATCCTACCGCAAACCAAGCAATGAAGTTTGACATAATTATTTGTTTTTTAGATTAGTAATACGAATTAATTATATATTTTATATTCGTATAATATCACGTAAAAAAACATTGTCAACACTTTTTTGTCAAAAAAATAAAAATATAATATATTGACAAAAAAGACATTTTCTATTACAATTGTACACAATCAAAAATTATTAATTAACTTCATTATTAACCAAAAAATTTTTCAAAGTATGGTAAATTTTATTATTTTAGCAGTGCTTATTGCGCTTGTGTCGTTTGCGATGACTTTTTGTCGCGAGAATTGGAAAGCATCGTTGGCCTTTTCTGCCGTTATCGGTGTTCTTAACTTTATGTTCAACTATTTCGCTCTGCCGATTTTGGCATGGGGATATTGGGGAATATTGTGTGAACTGCTGGTAACGATCGTTTTAACTACAATTTACGCTTTCATCCTTGAGAATCCGCTTCTCGAGGTACGGAATGGTATTGCTGTCGGTGTTGTTCTGCTGTTTATGGGCGGGGCTGCGTTTTTCTCCAGCGAGATGCTGAATTCACGAGAATATAACGAGCGACTCGGTGATGTTAAGATGGTAACGGATGGTGAGTTTAACTCCGATGTTCATCCGATTCCTATCAGCAAAATGCGCTCGGTTGACGGAAATCTGGCTCGTAAAGTTGCAGAAGACAAGCTCGGTGAAGATGAAGGTCTTGGTTCTCGCGTTTATGTCGGAAACATGACTATCCAGAATCTTACCGGAGAGTTTGTTATCAACGGTGGTCGAAAATTAAAGTTTGACAATGATCTGATTTGGGTTGCTCCGCTTGAGCACCGTTCCTTCTGGAAATGGCTCTCAAACGATGTTACTCCGGGTTACATTATCGTTGATGCTACTGATGCGACTAAGCGTTATTTGGTAACGGAGCTCAATGGTAAGCCTCTGCAATTAAAGTATATCGAAAGCGGTGTGTTCGGAGATGATATCGAAAGACATATTCGTTTCAACGGCTATACTTCTGCCGGTCTTTATGATCACTGCTTTGAGATTGATCCGAACGGAAATCCTTATTGGGTTGTTTCAAAGTATCATAAAGCAATCGGCTTTTTTGCAGAAGAACCTGATGGTGTTATTACGGTAAATGCACAAACCGGTGAAGTGAATTCATATAATATTGAAGACACTCCGGATTGGATTGACCGTATTCAACCGCAAGAGTTCGTGGAAGACCAAATCAGATGTTGGGGCGAGTACAAAGATGGCTGGTGGAACAGTTGTTTCGCTGAAATCGGTGTTCAAGAACCGACCGAAGGTATGACTCTCGTTTATTCCGATGGCAGAAGTTTCTGGTATACCGGTATTAAATCGTCAGGTGCCGATAACGGAACTAACGGTTTTATGCTTGTAGATACGCGCACCAAAGAGGCTCGCTTCTATCACATTGCCGGCGTTAATGAAACCGAGGCTACCAGAATCGCTGAGGATCAACCATTTGCCAAAGCTGCAGGCTACGTTGCCGATTTCCCTGTATTATATAACGTCAGGGGCATTCCTACATATTTTATGACAATGAAAGGATCGTCAGGAAATATTGTCGGATATTGCTTTGTTGCCGTTAACAATCGTCAGGCAGTCGGATCAGGCGTTTCCAAAAAACAGGCTGAAGATGCTTATCTGAAAATGATCAAACGAACATTTGAAGATGTGCTGACAGACGACCGCGTTGAGCGCGAAGAGCACACTCTTATCGTCCGTGGAATTGTGCAGGAAAACAATGTTTATTACATTCTGTTTAAAGAAGAAAAAGGTGTTGAGTTCACCGGCACAACTGAGTTCTATCCGGAGCTCAAATGGACCAAGCAAGGCGATCGCGTTAAAGTTACTTATGACCGCGGAGAAGGAAAAATCATTCCTCTCGAGAGTTTTGACAACTTAAACGTTGAGATCTAAAAAAAATAAACCCCTGATAGTTTTTGCACTATCGGGGGTTTATTTTTTTAACGTTTCGTTTTACCCTAAATACTCTTTCTGATGTTTATTTCTTCCCTGATTAAATAAATAAGAAATCCTGAAAGGAAAAAGGTCAGAAACAAAAAAGTCACAATGATGAAAGCATGGAAGCCGTCATCAGTATACTGACCCGGAATAAAACTGTATTTCCACTCATAGAACGCTATAAACGCAGAAGACAAAACTGCCACTACCGTCGTAAGTATTCCTTCAGTTCCGCCATCTTCATGCGCGGGAGTGAAAAACAATCTGAAGTAAATGAAATGGTAAACTACGGCTACAATAGCCAGAATTGATAAAAATGTATACATAATAGCAAAAATTATAAGTTTTATGGTGTAATGATAAGACAAAATTTTCTACTTGTCAACATATTTTTGTCAAAGAATATATGAAAAAGTATCAAAAAAATGCTTGCAATTTTATATTTTTGTTGTATAAAGAGGCGAAACTTTGTGGAAGATTCTTTTTCCACGAGGTTTTGTTTGTGTAATAATAATTTTCGTGGGAGACAAGCCGAAAGTCTTTTTAACCACGAACCTAACAGAAAAGGTATTAAAAATGGCTAAGTCTAAAAAGAAAATTTTAGGTTTGATCAAGCTCCAGATACCTGCAGGAAAAGCTAACCCTTCTCCTCCGGTTGGACCGGCTCTCGGTCAAAAGGGCTTGAATATTATGGAATTTTGTAAGGCATTCAATGCTGCAACACAGAAAATGGAACCGGGTATTCCTGTTCCTGTTATCATTACGGCATATGAAGACAAGAGCTTTACGTTCGTTACAAAACTTCCTCCGGTTTCTTTCTTGATTAAACAAGCTGCAGGCATAAAATCTGCATCTAAAGAACCGGGCAAATCTTTTGCCGGTCAGATCACAATGGCTCAGGTTAAACAAATTGCCGAAACCAAAATGCCGGATCTTAACTGCTCAACAGTTGAATCTGCTATGAATATGGTTAAAGGTCAAGCTGTTTCTATGGGCATCAAGGTAGTGGAGTAGTGCTATGACAGGAAAAAGAATTGTAAATGCTTATAAAACAGTTGAAAAGAATCAGGCTTATGCACTGAAAGACGCTGTTAAAATCGTAAAAGAAAACGCAACCGCTAAATTTGATGAAACCATTGATTTGGCTATCAATTTGGGCGTTGATCCGAAGCACGCAGATCAAATGATCCGCGGTGTTTGCGCACTTCCGCACGGAAACGGCAAGAAGATCAGAGTTGCTGTTTTGGCACAAGGTGAAAAAGCTGACGAAGCTAAAGCTGCCGGAGCTGATTTGGTAGGAGCAGAAAGCCTCATCGACTCTATTCTTTCCGGAAAGATTGAATTTGACAGATGTATCGCTACTCCTGATATGATGGGTATGGCAGGTAAAGTTGCAAGAGTATTGGGACCGAAAGGCTTGATGCCGAACCCGAAACTCGGCACAGTTACAACTGATGTTGCAACTGCTGTTAAAAAGGCAAAAGCCGGTGAAGTTCAATATCGTGTTGAAAAGAACGGTATTGTTCACGCTGGTGTTGCTAAAGCATCTTTCACTGAAGAACAGATTTATGACAACGTAAAAGCTTTCGTTGAAGCTATCATGAAAGCAAAACCGCAAACACTCAAAGGCACATATATGAAGAAAATTTCATTGAGCTCAACAATGGGTGTTGGTGTTAAAGTTGATCTTAACCAACTGTAATTTAGTTAGGTCTTAAAAATAAGAACTCCCCTCGTTTTCAAAGGGGAGTTTTTTTGTTGTTGTGTGAAAAATTATATTGCAATTTAGGATTTTTTTTGCGATAATGGACTTGGATAAGAAAATGATGAAACTTATCTGAGGTGTAGCTACCTCTTCATATTTTGTCAGACGTGACATTAAAAACGTATACTTCCAGCGTGAAGACTGGAAGGTCGCAAAATAAACCAAAAGGTCAATATGCGCACTATCTAATATGAATAGTAGCTAACTTCCAGTCGTCTTTCATCAGACGGCTTCATTTTTATTTGTTAACAACCGCTTTATTCTTTGCCCGTCATTCTCGGGCTTAACCCGAGAATCTCATAAAAGAAAAAAGCATATATTAAAAATGAAAGGAAGTTTGATATGAAAAACTTTAATTTATTATTAGCCACTACCGCCATTTTATCCACAGGGGCTTTGGCTGTTTTGGCAACTCCGAGCACAGCTCCGCAATCTGTAACCGCTCAGTTTGAGGCAAATATTGGCATAGTTGAGCCGGCTTTTATGACAGGGGGATACATTAGTTTTCCAATAATGCTTGCCACCGGCGGTCGAGTCGTAACTGTTGATGCAACCGGTGCTGTCGATTCTTCATCAACCGCAACATTTATAGGTCCGAATCCTGTAGCAGACATATCCCCTATAATCATCAGCGGTTCCGACGCCGGAAGTATGTATGATGATAGTAATGGTGCAGACCCTTCTTTTGATATCAATGATTACTCCGGTTGGTCAAAAATACAAATGCCGGCTAAAATAACTTTGACCGATACATCAACGAATAAATCCGGTAAATGTGGAGATGTTACAGACTTTACTCCGGGGACACCGAGTTTTGGTCAAGGCGTAATAGAAGAAGGCGGTTCTCCGGTTCTCACGATTAGTTTTCCATACGGAGCAACTTTCACGATGGAAGAAGGTTTTCACCCGGAAAACGGATATGCTTATTGTGAAGGTTCTGAAACGGTTACATATATTCCGTATGATTACTAAACCTCGATTCGCTCATCAACACACAGGCGGAGGCTCACAAAAGCCTCTGCCTTTCAAATATTTAGACATTTTCGTGGATTATCTGCCCTATTCTTCGCCGAATTTGTTATTTATAAGTGAGCTTAAGTCTTGAATTGCCTTTTCTTTTTCTTTTCCCTGCGCCGATATTTTTATAACCGAGCCTTTAGACGCCCCGAGCATCATTAAGCCCATAATCGAGCATCCGCTGACGCTCTGACCTTGTTTTTCAACTTCTATCGTCACATCAAGATTTTCTATCGTTTTAACAAATGCCGCCGCGGCTCTGGCGTGCAGTCCTTTTTGATTTTGAATGGTAAGTTCCGCGATGATAGTATCTTCAGCCATATATTATTGCCCCAAAAGCTGAGATGCCACCGTAATATATTTTTTTCCGGCTTCTTGCGCTTCCACAACACAAACTTTCATGGTTTTATCTTTGCGCGCGGTGGCAAGTTTTATCAACATCGGCAAATTTACGCCGGCAATAATTTCCACATTTGCCTTATCCATAACCGAGATGGCTAAATTTGATGGTGTTCCCCCGAACATATCGGTAAGCAGAACAACTCCGTCCCCTTTATCTGCTTTTTCAACCTTTTGCAAAATCTCGTTGCGACGCATTTCCATATCGTCTTCCGGCCCGATGCATACAGCCTCGACCTGCTCCTGTTTGCCAACAACGTGTTGCATTGCCGAAATAAACTCTAAAGCAAGATTTCCGTGAGTAACTAATACAATTCCTATCATTTTACCTCTCTTTTACGATCAAAATTTATAACAAAGATTGCGCGTTGTCAAATTCAAAACAAAAATTACCCCCTTGTGCGCTGACCATGGGTGTTTTGACGAACATTCTGATGATCTTTATGCTCAACACGTTCGTTTTGTTTTTCTTGTTTTCTGGATATATCGAAAGATTTTTCCTTTTGTTTGTTGGCATTTTCCATAACTTTTGCGGCATCTTCTTTTTTCAGACCGCGTTTTTCGATAATGATTTCAGCCACATCTTTGTTAGATTTCTTTTCTTTTCCGGCCTCTTTAATATCCTTAACCTCAAGCCCTTCGGTTGAGCGTTTTCCACCGATTTCATCAATTCTTTTGATGCCTCGCGCGGTTTGAATAACATCTTTGATATTGTTTATTTCCGCCTCACCTTTGATGCCACGCTCCTTAAAAATATCTTTTTTAATGATTTTCTTCTGTGCCAATTCCGGATTAAACTCAGCGCGATTCATCTCAATATTAAGGTCTTTTTTGTTAATGTTAGACATACCGATTTGCTGAGCCATTTTATTAGCAACCGCCATTGCCTCCATTTTTCCGGCAGTTTGCAGCATTTTCACATTTTGCATATCTTGTTTTTGATTAAGCGCCTTTTTTTCATTTTCATCTAAAGCACGCATCAGCGTATTATCATAGTCCTCCGGTGCTCTTGAAACAACAACGCCCCACTCGTCTTCATCTTCTTCCTCGTCATAGACATCACGAATTTTTTTTCTGATTTTATTCAATCCGTTAGGAAGATTTTGCGCAGGATTTTGCTTGCCGGAAAAATTATTTTTCTTTTTGGCGTCGTATATATTGGCCTCTTGCACATTAACCCTTAAGGTTATGCGATCTTCTGAAGAGAACCCCTGATTTTTCCAATCAAAAGTCCCTTTTTCTTCTTTTTTCGGTTTACCCTTTTTTGAGCTTCCTGTTGTTGCAGGATCTTCTTCCTCATCAGGTGTATAAACAATCATTTCAGCCTCTTATATAAAATTTCGGGTATTATGTATCAATTTTAGCATATTGTCAAAACAAAGATTATTTCTTTTTGTAAATAATCATAATCGAATCATCAGGCAGATTCACGCTTTTGGCGATCAACTCTACCCCGTCACTTCTGACTGTTTGATAAGTATTGGAAATTATTTTATCAATAACATAGCTCTTCAAGCTCTCCCAATTTTCCGTATTTGTAAAAAATTTTTTCTGCATATCCAAAACATCTGAAATCAGCGGTTCTCCATTCAAATCTTCTTCGCTTACCTGCCAAAGTTTCATATAGGCATTGTTATATTGTTTCAAACGCCAACCCGACGAAAAGATAAGAATCGCCTCAGACATATTATCTAAGATATCCTTTTGGGTTTCTTGTTGCAAATTATACGCCTGTCTGGTTGCTAAGCGATCGGTTATATCCTCAAACGCAAAAATCAGACCTCCGCGCGGTTGAGCAGCTCTGACACGGCGCAAAGTTCTTCCGTCCGGCAAATGCATCAAATCTTCTTTATTTTCAATCAGATTATCAAATTCTTTCTGTTCTTCTCTTTTATAAGCCTTAAAGTCCGGAACTTCCGGCAACATTCTTTTTTCGCGCAAAACATCAAGAAAATTCTGATACGTCGGCAAACTGCTTAAGAAAACCTGTTCCAGCTTAAACATCTGCACAAAGGCATCGTTATAAAACGAAAGTTTATGGTCAGCGCCAAAAGTGCAAAATGCCGTTCCGAGCATACTCAAAACCTGAAGATGGACATTTTGGTGCAATTTCAAGTTGCGCTTTAATTCATCAAGTTCACTGACATCAATAAGCGCGCCGACCGTGCATATTTTTTCCAGATTGTTATTGTCATATACCGGAGTTTCTATCAAACTGAAATATTCTGATTTTCCGTCAATAACCAGATTCATATCCTGTTTTTGCACTTTATTGCTTGTTTGCGCCAAAAGAGCGGCATTACGCGGAGCAAATTCTGTTTCCATATCTTCGGAATCTTTGCCCGTAAGCGTGGCAAAATCGGCATATTTTTTGTTATATATAATTATATTCAGATTCTCATCACGCAAAAATGCCGGATAAGGCAAACCGTTTATCATAGTTTCATATTTAGCGATTTTTTCGTTGTCGTGAAGCTTTTGCTCTTCAAGCGACATAATTTTTTTCGTTTCCAAACTTACATCTCTAAACCAAATTAAATCACAATACACATTTCCGTCATAACCATTAATTCTGCTACCGGCTAATGTTATGTAAGAATTGCTGTTTTTGAGCAAAAACGCATCTTCAAACGCTACGCCGTCATCACGCAAAAGTCCGAGATATTTTTGGATTTTTTTGGCATCTTCTTTATAAAATTGCTCTAAAACCTCATCAAATTTGGAATTTGTGCCGTTTTTTAAGTTCAACATAACGGCTAACCTGCGCGAACAACGCTCCCTGACACCACGACGATAATCATTTATTCGCTTATCCGGATAAATAAAGGCAAAATATCCGTCTTTTAAAGCATATAAAGTTTCCGCATAACGCTCGCGGTCACGATTCAAAAAATAGTTTTTGCGCTTCAATTTCATAATTTTCGTATAAAACCACATAAATATCAGCACCAAAACAATGCCGGAAATTACCCAAAACTCCGGTGCGGCATAAAACATATCGTATATAAGTTCGTAATTCATCACATTTTCTAAAATAAAGTTATTGTATTTTTTTGATTCTATAATATAAATGCAATAAGGCAACAAATTTTATAAAAGGAAGTGAATAAAATGTATGTTCTTGTTTTTGACGGCTCGGCAAACAGTTGTAACGTATGCTTGCAAAAAGACGAAAAAATAATTGCAAAACATTGCAAAGAAATGGATTTCGGACAAGCGGAAGAGCTTTTGCCGGCCATTAAAAATATTCTTGATGACGAGCACATAGCTATGAAAGATTTGAGTGCTATCGCCGTATGCGTCGGCCCCGGATCGTTTACCGGTGTGAGAGCGTGTATTTCGGCAGCAAGAACCTTTGCCTTTGCCCTGCCCGATTGCAAAGTTTTGGGAATTAACGCCTTTGAGGCATATATGTGCGATTTCGAGCCACAGGAACTTGCTCCGATAAATGCCGTTATTATTGAAACAAAGCGTAATGACTTTTATTGTCAGCTTTTTGATGAGAATAAAAAGAAAATTTCCGAACCGATGGCCGCCGAATATGACGACATAATTTCACTTTTGCGCGGAAAAAAAGTCAGTCTTATCGGTGACGGGGTTGAGCGCTTTTTATCAAAACCGAGCGGACTTTCTCTGCATACAATAAAAATGACCAGAGATTTGCCGATTGAGGATTTATGCCTTTGTGCAAACCAAAAAATTTCCGCCAAAGTTTTTGATTTTCCCAAACCGCTATACATTAAAGCACCCGATTTTGGACCGAAAAATTAAAAAAACTTTGGATAAGTCGGCAATTATGGTTTTGCATTGAGGCAAAATGATATACAAATAAGCAAAATTTTTTAGTAACTAACAAATAATAAGAGGATATAATGACTAAATCTGAATTGATCGCTGCCATTGCAGCAAAAAACCCGAATTTAATGTTAAAAGATGTTGAAAAAATCGTAAACGTTGTATTTGAAAAAATCAGCGACTCTTTAGCCAAAGGTGACAGAGTTGAATTTAGAGGTTTCGGCTCTTTTTCAGTTCGCACACGCGCTCCGCGCTCTGCAAAGAATCCTCGCACCGGTCAAAAAGTTGAAATCGCTGAAAGAAAAAGCATTCACTTCAAAACAGGCAAAGAATTGCACGAAATGCTCAATAAATAATCCTTTTCTAAGGAGAAAAATATGAAGTTTTTTAAGTTTTTGTTTTGGCTTCCGGTTTTGATTGTTGTTATTGTTTTTGCCAGCTATAACAATCAGCTGATGACTTTTAATCTTTGGCCGTTTATGTTAGAGGTTAAAGTTTCCGGCGCATTGGCTATTATCGGGCTCATATTGTTCGGGTATATTGTTGCCAAGGTCGATTCGTGGTTTTCTTATTCACCGATTCGCCGTGCTTTGAGCTCTCAACGCAAGCAAAACAAAGTTCTCGATAAAAAGCAAAAAGAATTGACGCAGACTATCTCCGGATTGCAGGAAAATATCTCTACGCTCAAGGCAATGAACAGTGTTGAAACCGAGGCTAAATCTTTTATGCAAAGCCTTAAAGACAAGTTCAGACGTAAATAACCAGAGGTTTATGAAAAAATGAATTGGCTGACAAATTTTGTGCGTCCTAAAGTAAAAAAGGCTACTCCGAAAGAAATCGCCGACGATTTGTGGGTTTCTTGCCCGGAATGCGGGCATATGCTCTTTTCTAAGGAATTGAAAAAAAGTATGTATGTTTGCACGGCTTGTGGACATCACTTACGCCTTTACATTGATAAACGTCTGAAGCAACTTTTTGACGGCGCAAAATATACCGAAATCGAACTTCCGGCAACAAAAGACGATCCGTTAAAGTTCAAAGATTCAAAAAAATATTCCGAAAGGCTCAAAACTTATCGTAAAGCTACCGGAAATGATGACGCCATAAAAGTCGCCAAAGGGAAAGTCGGTGGAATCACCACTATTATTGCCGCCATGGACTTTTCCTTTATGGGCGGGTCAATGGGAACTGCTGTCGGTGAAGGCATTGTGAAAGCCGCAGAACTGGCATTAGCCGGCAAAAATCCGCTTATCGTTGTAACGTCTTCCGGCGGTGCTCGTATGCAAGAAGGTATTTTATCCTTAATGCAAATGGCGAGAACTACTGCCGCCATTAACCGATTGAAAGAAGCTAATGTTCCTTATGTTGTTATTTTGACGGATCCGACAACCGGCGGTGTTTCAGCCTCATTTGCTATGCTCGGAGATATTCATATTGCCGAACACGGATCATTAATCGGTTTTGCCGGTCCGCGTGTTATCGAACAAACTATTAGGGAAAAATTGCCGAACGGTTTTCAAAAAGCCGAGTATTTGAAAGAGCACGGAATGGTTGATATTGTTGTTGACAGAGCGGATATGAAAGAAACGGTCGATAGAGTGATAAAACTTTTGGTGCACAACCGCCCGAAACTTGAAAATATCATAAAGTAAGAAAAAAGAGGTTGCGATGAACAACCTCTTTTTTTTGATTAAGCCTGTCTGATACAGGTTTTGAAATCGAAATGAAAATCTGTCGAAACTACAGGAATCGCGATATAATCTTCAGTTTCATAATAGGTTTTACCCAGCGATTTGTAGGAATTAAACACTCTCTGTTTAACCCTAGCCAACTCCGCTTGCTCATTACCACTGCACTCAACAAAGATGTTGTGTCCGCAACGACGGCACAGAAGGACATCATTGTTCAGCCGGCAGATAACCTCTGCATTGAGATTTCCATTTTCATCTGCCAGATATATACGCGGATTTTTCGGCTTCTTGATGTCTTTAACGCTGACAACAACTTCTGTATCCAATGGTAAAATTCCATTCATACAGCAAAGTTGCCCTGTTGTAGCGATGCGAACAACGGACTGACCGCGATAGGTCGCAACAACAACTCCGTCTAAAACTTCATCTTCCGTATGAGCATAAATGCTGGCAAATTTCGGTGCAATAACGCACGAAATGCAGAACACAAGCAGTAAAACCGCAAAAATAACAATAAATACAGTAACCATAATTATAAAATTTAGAAGTTAATAATTGTTTTGTGGCTACATATTATTACTTACCCTGCTTTTTGTCAAGTATTTATTTTTAAAATTATTTATTATTTCCTTTAAAACCCTGCGCAACCAAATAAGTCTCCGGCGAAGTTTGCCTTGATGCATCAGGCTTGAAATGAGAAACTTTGGCAAAATTCTTTTTGGCATCGGCCAGCAAATTTCCCTCTGCTCCGCCTTGAAAAACTTTGGCTATAAATATTCCGCCGTCGGCTAAAACTTCTTTTGCAAACTCATAAGCAGCTTCAACCAGTCCGATTGTGCGCAGATGGTCGGTTTGTTGATGTCCGGTTGTGTTGGCCGCCATATCACTCATAACAATATCGGCTTTTCCGTGCAGAAGCGCTTTGAGTTTGTCGGCCGCGCCCTCCTCGGTAAAATCTTGACAAAGCATAGTTGCCCCCTCAATCGGCCTTGTTTCCAAAATATCGATACCGACAACCTGCCCCGTACCTTTGTTACGCAAAACCGCAATTTGTGTCCAACCGCCGGGCGCACATCCTAAATCGACGATGGTTTTTCCTTTACCTAAAAATTTATATTTTTCATCAAGTTGAATAAGCTTAAATGCGGCGCGAGAACGATAACCCAAGCGCTTGCTTTCTGCCACATACGGATCATTGAGCTGACGTTCCAGCCATTTATTCGAGGATTTATCACGATATTTACTGGTTTTAACCCTAACGGTCAACATATGACGACCGCGAACTTGTTTAGCCGATTTAGTCAGTTTTGCCATTGTCTCTTTCCATAAATTGTTGAATTATTCCGTCTTGCGCGCTTGCTAATGATGCGGTTATTTTTCTTGCTCCGAGACCGCGATATATTGTTTGAAAAATTATGCAAGCTGCCGCAAAAATCGGAGCTCTGTTTTCTCCGATACGCTCATCTTTTGCCATATCATCGGTTGAACGAGCAAGCTGTTTTTCAATCAAATCATCAGCTTTTGCGCAATCAATAATTTTTCCGTCCGCCTCATCTCGGTTATAATGCTCTTCCTCATTCAACAGAGCAACCAATCTCAGCGGAGTGCTTGAGGTTGCGACAAAGGCAATATCATCATACTTTTTAAGCTTAGATTTTTCAACAAAATCAACAACATAAGCGTTTATTTCTTTTTGCAACTTCTGATGATTTTCTATTCGTTTATTATCAATTTCAAACGCCTCGGTCGCATTTCTTGCCCCCCAAGGAATCGATATGGTATAAATTATTTGCGGATTTTTGCTATTGGTCGCCAAGGTTATTTCAGTCGAAGCCCCGCCTAAATCATATAACACGACATATTTTGACTTATCTAAAACGTGTTTCATTCCGCCGATTAAATTTAGCTCAGCTTCTTCTTTTTCATCAATAATCTCAAGATTTATGCCGGTTTTTTCTTTTATAAGCGTTTGCAAATCACTTGAATTGGAAGCCATACGGCAGGCAGCGGTTGCAATTGCTCTGACGCAATCGGAAGAAACTTCGTATTTATCAAGTTCGCTTCTGAAAGATGTAAAGGCATTTTCAGCCCTGACAAAAGAAGCCGGCGAAAGTCTTCCGCTGGCAAACAGCCCTTCTCCCAATTTTGTGGCAAAATTATTTTTGAATATGATTTTACCGGTGTTATCAGCAATCGTTAATCGGCATGAGTTAGAGCCTAAATCAATCGCGGCGTATCGTTTTTGCATTATTTTTTTCCCATTTTTTCGTTTTGCGCCAATACGGATTAAAGCGACGATTTTTCGGCTTTTCCATTTTGGCGTGGTGCATCATATCGAGCAAAATTCCTTCTCTTATACCTCTGTCGGCAACGGTTATTTCCGAAACAGGCCAATAGGTACATATTCCCTCAATAATTGCACAACCGGCAATAGTCAAATCAGATTTTTGCGGTCCGATACAAGGATGTTTACATCTGCCGGCGTGTCCGATATGTTTTATTTTTTCAATGACTTTTTCCAAATCTGAGCCTGAAACCGCTATTCCGTCAACCGCAGAGCGATTATACCTCGGCAAATTCAAATACACAGCACCCAAAACTGTCACCGTTCCGGAAGTCCCGATAACCTGAATTTCCTGATTTTTAATACCCTCGCTGATATTATATTTAGCATCAAATTCGGCAATAATTTTTTGCGTTCTCTCAACCACGGTCGAATATTCCAAACTACTCATTTTTCCCGGTTCAAAGGCTTCCGACACGGTAACTACACCGTATGGCAAAGAGACATAACCTTCGGTAAAAACTTTTCCGCTGTTGGTCACTCTAGCCAATGAGATTTCGGTTGATCCCCCGCCTATATCGAACACCAACATACGTTTTATGCTTCTGTTCAAAAGAGGCATACAGCCGACAACAGCAAGCCTTGCTTCCTCTTTGGTAGAAATAATTTCCGGAGTTAAGCCTGTTTCTCTTTTCACCAAAGCAGAAAATTCGGCGCAATTTTTAGCACGTCGGCAAGCGGCGGTTGCGACAAATCGCATTCTTTTAACCGGCGAATATTCTTCTAAAATTCCGGCACAGACTTTCAGCGCGGCAACTGTTCTTCTGATTGCCGGTTTTGAAAGTTCGTTATCATTGATAATACCTTCGCCTAAGCGTGTAACTTTTGAGTATGTTTCAACCACACTGAATGAAGTCGGCGTCGGAGTTGCTAAAATAAGGCGACAAGAATTCGTTCCTAAGTCAATTGCGGCATAGATGGCTTTTTTATTGTCATCTTTTTTAGCTGATGCCTTGTTTTTTACTTTTGGCACAAATGTTCTTTTATTGTCCTTGTTCATCTTTGTTTTACATCACATTTCCATACATTTCACCGCGGATTTTTTCACGCAGTTCATCAATGGAAACAAGATTTTTATTTTTATCCTCAAAATACCAATACGACCAACCGTTACAAGCCGCAGACGATTGCGCAGCCGCCCCGACCTGATGGATTGAGCCTTCCATATTTTCGGATTTCAGCGTCCCGTCTGATTTTATTTGCGCAAAATGCTTACGATTTGCGTCATACAAAATATCTCCGGCAGAAAGAAGTCCTCTTTCAATCACCGCTCCGAACGGAACTCTCGGCTGTTTACGCTTTGAATATATTTCAAAGCAACTCAAATCTTCAACGCCTTTGATTGCATCAATTCTTTCTTGAGCCCCTTTAATATATGTTTTATCTTTTTCTATACCGATAAAATTACGCCCCATTTTTTTAGCAACGGCACCGGTTGTTCCTGTTCCGAAAAACGGATCAACAATAACATCACCGACATTAGTAGAAGCCAATATCACACGATAAAGCAGAGCTTCCGGCTTTTGTGTCGGGTGCAATTTGTTTCCGTCATCACCTTTTAGTCTTTCATTTCCGATACAAATCGGCAAATTCCAATCCGAGCGCATTTGCGTATCTTCGTTCATAGCCTTCATCGCTTCATAGTTAAAGGTATATTTTGCTTTCGGACTTTTAGCTGCCCAGATCAGTGTTTCGTGAGCATTGGTAAATCTTGTTCCTCTGAAATTCGGCATCGGATTTGTTTTGTTCCAGATAATATCATTCAAAATCCAAAATCCGAGATCCTGCAAAATATAGCCGACACGGAAGATGTTATGATAAGAGCCGATAACCCAGATTGCGCCGTCATCTTTCAAAATTCTGCGCGCGGCAGTCATCCACTTTCTGGTATATTCATCATAGGCTTTGATACTTTCAAAACTATCCCATTCTTCATCGACGCCGTTTACAACGGAATTATCCGGACGCCTTAGACCATCACCCAATTGCATATTATAAGGAGGGTCGGCAAAAATCAAATCAACTGATTTTTCCTCCATCTTATTCATAGCATCAATGCAATCATCATTTATAATAGTATTAAGAATTTTTTGTGTTTTAATCGTCCCCATGGCAAATTCCGTTCAACAAATTAACATATTGTTGAGCATTATTGCACTTTATAAGTTATAATTTTATTAACAACGGAATTTATTTTTCCGAAAACGTCAGATAAACCGATTTTGCAAACGGCGTCGGATTTATGGTAATAATCTTAAACGAAAGCGTGCTCTCCGGTTCCAAACGATTGAGTTCTATCTCGTGTTCTTCAAAAAGCACGATTTCACCGTTTTTATCCACGATTTGCAGATTTATGTTCGGCACAATAACTTCATACTTTCCGGTATTATATATTTCACCGGTGATTTGAAGCTTGCCGATGTTATCTTCAATATATTCCCGACGATGAATGTTAACAAACTCCAGTCCGCGTCCTTTATATACGCTATCCAAGCCGATAGCCGAATATACATTTTCCATAAACGGCAAAAAACGAACTATATCATAACGCAACAATAATAACGAAAACAGTGCTATTACCGCTAAGACAACCGAAAGTATAAGGTTAATCTGATTGGTTTTGCGAATAACCTGCGCCATATCGTCATTTTTTTGCGATGAACGGGAGTTTTTCTTTTCTTTCATATATTGCGGAACTATTTTTTCCAAGTCCATAAACTGTTCAACCAGCGCATCGGAGCGATTACACCAAAAAACCTCACGACAGCGCGAACACTTCATTTTTCTGCCGTTTTGGGGTAATACTTCAGGCTCTATTTCATAAACAGATTTACATTTCGGACAAGTTATAAGCATAAAATCTCCTCTCTGTTATCCACTATATGCACATTTTTTATTTAATCAAAGAAAAAAATTGTGTTATTAAATGTATTGTTGTTAAATAGACTTATTGTTTTAACGAAAACGGATATAAAAATGGATATAAAAAATGTTATCATAGATTTGCGCAGAGTTTCTATCCGCTATGATCAGGGACCTTATGTTTTGCAAAATATAGATTTACAGCTTGAACGCGGATCATTTCATTATGTAACTGGAAAGAGCGGTGCCGGAAAAACTTCACTTTTAAGTCTGCTTTATCTCGCCCAACGTCCGAGCGGAGGCGCGCTTCGAGTTTTCGGCAATAACTTAAAATCCGCTACTCGCGATGATTTAGCTTTATTCAGAAGGAAAATCGGCGTTGTTTTTCAAGACTTTAGGTTGATAGAGCACTTATCTGCTTTTGACAATGTGGCAATTCCGCTCAGAATCTGTGATATGGGTGAAAACGAAATCAAGCGCCGTGTTAACGAAATGCTTAAATGGGTAGGTTTGGAAGAAAATATGTATAAACCGTGCGCAACTCTTTCCGGTGGTGAAAAACAACGTGTGGCTATTGCCCGCGCCGTAATTAACCGGCCTGAAATTCTGCTTGCTGACGAGCCGACAGGAAACGTTGATAATGAAATCGCCAACAAGCTGATGAAACTGTTTATTGAGCTTAATCGTTTGGGAACAACGGTTTTAATCGCAACCCACAGTGAAAGATTGATTAAAGAATTTCCGTATCCTTGTATCCATCTTGAAAATAAATCATTATCTTTGAACAATCCGAACGGAGGTAACAATGAGTAAACTTGCAAATTCAAGAAAAGCTATATCTCGCAAGCAGGAACTTCCGTTAACCAAAGGGCAGTTCAGCTTTTTTATGGAACTTATGACCGCTTGCGCCGTTTTCTTATTTTCGGTTACGACAGCCGGTGTTTTAGCCGTTAACTCAATGATTGGAAAATGGAACGACGGCGCGATGAACTCTTTCACCGTTCAGGTTATGCCGGTTACGGCTAATGAAACTTCTGCAACTACGGAAGGCGAAGTGGAAAAAGTTGTGAGCTTTTTACGTAAACAAAACGGTATTGAAGAAGTTACCGCACTTGATGACGAGATGCACGAAAAACTCATCAGACCTTGGCTCGGTGACGGCGTAGATATCAAAAATTTAGCTATGCCTCGCTTAATAGATGTGCAAATGGCAAGGCGCAATAACATAAATTTTGATAATTTATCCGCTAAATTGACTGAAGTTTCGGAATACGCTTCGCTTGATAGCCATAAACTTTGGCTAAGCAAGTTAATAAAGTTTGCTAACTCGCTGAAAACTCTTGCAATTATCGTTTTGGGTATCGTAACAACTATTTGCGTTGTTTCGATATTTTTTGCTACCAAAACAAGCCTCGGTTTACATAAGGATATTATCGAAATATTGCACCTTATGGGCGCAAAAGATACATATATCGCACAACAATATGCCAGACGAGCCGCAAAATTGAGCGCAATTTCCGGTGCGTGCGGTTTTGTTGCTTCGCTGATCGTAATTTGGGGAATTGCTCATATTTCTCAAGATTTGGAAGGCGGAATCATTAAGGAAGCCGGTTTGACATTTGCTTCTTGGTTTAAGATTTTGTTGATTCCGTTTATGGTATCGGCACTTGCAACGGCAACGTCTTATTTTGCGGTGAAAAATACTTTAGAAAAGACTATGTAAATGAAAAAATGCCTTATTGTCATATCGCTGATATTTGTTCTTTGCTGGGTGTGCGGATTTTTGTTTTTTGCATACAATATCAGCTCTATGAAACCGATAAAAGGCAATTTGAAAACTGACGCCATAATAGTTCTGACCGGCGGGAAAAATCGTATTAAAGAAGGCGCTAAAATGCTGAAAAACGGATTGGCAGACAAAATGTTTATATCCGGTGTATCGCAAAATGTCAGCTTTGATAATGTTTTAGCAAAAAATGAAATTCCGCTTGAAATCAGCGAAAAAATAGAGTTAGGAAAAGCTGCTCATACTACTGTTGAAAACGCAATGGAAACCAGAGAGTGGATTTTAGAAAATAAAATAAAATCAATATATTTGGTAACATCTAATTACCACACCTCCAGAAGTATGGCTGAATTTGAAAAATATAACCCTGATATAAAGATTTACCCCGCTCCCGTTTTTTCTGACAATGTTGCAAAAAAATGGTGGGCAAAACTCGGAACTTTTAAATTGATATTCTCCGAGTATAACAAATTTTTATTCGTTAAAATCAACCACTTTGTATATAAATTTATCGGAGACACAAAATGATTTATATTCGCTCGTTTTTAACCAATTTAGCCGTTTACGGATGTATAGCTCTTGGGTGTATTGTAACTTCCGTTTGCGGTGTGTTTTATCGCAAATCGGCAAATTTCATATTTGATAAAATTACCATTCCGTCCGCACTTTGGTGTGCAAGAGTTATCGGAGGTATAAAAATTGAATATCGCGGAATGGAATATGTTAAGCAAAGCGGTGTCATTTATGCTTCAAAACACGAATCAGCGCTTGAAACATATTGCTACAACGTCATCATCAATAAAATAGTTTTTATTCTGAAAAAAGAATTGACTTATATTCCGTTTTTCGGTTGGGCGCAATATTTTTACGGCACCATTCCGGTTGATCGCAAAGCCGGTGGGTCTGCAATGCGCAAGATGTTAAAAGCGGCCGAAAAAATGAAAGCACTTAATCGCGCAATTATGATTTTTCCGGAAGGAACAAGATGTGCTCCGGGGACAACAAAAGGGTATAAATCCGGCCCGTATCTGCTTGCTAAACAGTTAAATATGCCGGTTGTGCCGGTTGCCTTGAATACGGGCTTTTTCTGGGCAAAGAATTCTTTTTTCCGCTATCCGGGGACGGTTGTGATTGAATTTTTGCCACCGATAGAAGTAGGCGAGAAAAGTTCCGCGGAATTTATGAATGAGCTTGAGAATATTATCGAAACAAAATGTGCCGAACTCAACGCCGAAACAGTAAAAAAATCCGAACACGCAAAAAAAATGATGGAAAATTTGCAAAAAACTTGTTGACTATGGGAAAAAGTTAATATAAATATAGCGAAGATTACCACGGAGCGTTGGCAGAGTGGTAATGCAGCGGATTGCTAATCCGTCAACCCGTTAAAAGGTTGCATAGGTTCGAGTCCTATACGCTCCGCCATAATAAAAAAATCCTACCCTTATGGTGGGATTTTTTATTATAAGGAAGTGAGGACTCGAACCCTTGGGTCTTTGAGGACAAAATCAACCGTTGCTCCGGTTGATTTTCCGCAAAAGCAACGGAACTTCTTAACGAGCAAGAACGCGAAAGCGGTCGCAGCCGAGTTTAGATGCCGTTGATGCGAGCTGTCTGACAGCGTAGTCCTATACGCTCCGCCATAAAGATGTGTAAGCATTTGTTTTATCACAATAAATACTTGGAAAATTTGCCTCAAATATAGGTGCTGCCAAGGAGTGATTGGGCAGATGCTTAATTCTTATCCGTATTTGACATTGAGGAATCATACTTATTATGCCCGAATCCATATTCCGAATCATTTGTCTGAAATCGCTGGTAGAAAAAACTTTTTCTACTCTCTTCGCACAAATGATTACTCCCAAGCAATCCATCGGATTAAAGAAGCGGCATATAAAACCGACCTCCTCATTCAATCTTATGAGCGAAAGTATCGTGAAATGTTGAAATTGCGCCACAAAATCACCAAGGATAACTCACACTACGTTTGAGGAAACGGTTTAAGGTCATACGATTGACTGCCATAATTTTTGCGATTTGTGATTGCGAAAGGCCTTTAATGACAGCACTCTTTGCGATATAAACCAAAAAACAGCTTGCAAAATTTGAAAAATGTGTTAACGTGAGGTTGGATATCGGAAGATATCGTGTGATATCGGAGGGTATCCGGAGTACCTTTTTCTTAGGTGCGAAAGAGCTTTCAACGGCTCTATATAACGCACGGCGGAGATGTCGCCGATAGGCTTGAAAACCTCAAGGATTTAAGCCACATTACCCTAGCCCGTAGGCCGGGGAGCTTGTGGCGTATGTCCAAGGCTTCAGGTCATAAAAAAGATTTTTTCGGACTATACGGCTCAAAAGGCTTCGGCAGAAGTCGGAATCACCTATTTAGAGATTGAGGGGCGCAAAAACGGCATGCAGGAAATGCGCAACAATTTGATAAAAGAGCTCAATCTTTATTCGCAAAATTATTGCGGTTGCAAGCCGAGATAAAAATCCTGAAAAAAACAAAAAAGGCAGGGGTTCGTGATGAGCCTCCGCCAATTTTTGTGTGTTGATGAGAGAATTTTAAATTATGGTTCAGGATTAATTTCCGTAACCGTCAAACTACCGGTATAGTTTCCTGCAGGGACTATACCAGCACTAATCATACTCAAATGGAATCTACCATAAAAAGTAGCGTTACCATCAACAGTTATACATTTTATCAATGCTCTAGCACTTACATCTCCTTCATAATAAGGACCAGGTAAAGACATATTAACATCAGTTTCGGAGCTTCCGATATCCAAATGCTCGCAATCAGTTCCTGTTACAACACCTTTCTTTCCGTTAGATAAAATATATCCCGGAACATCAGAGCCTTCATCATAGGTTTCAATTCCGGCTGAATCTATATTAACCATCAGCAAATCATCTTCTTCAAGTTCCCCATCATCAACTCCGATTCGTCCGAAATCAATCGGGGTTGCATGCAAGTTATGAACATGAATAAGTTCTGCTCTTACCGGCACAACTGTTTCATCATCGACAGCTGCATTCACCATCAGTGCCCCTGCAGATAAAATTGCGGTAGTAGCCAACAATAAATTTAATTTTTTCATTTTGAAATTCCTTCCATTTTTTAATTGTTAAACATAAAAAATATCGCCTCAAAAGAAGCGACTGGAAGTTAGCAACTACTATAGATAAGGTAGTGTATCGTATTAGATAAAATCTTATCCTATTTCGACACCTTCCAGTCAATTACTGGAAGTTTTTTACGTCAATGATAGACGTATCTATACGAGGTTGCTACACCCCAGACAGCTTTTCTTCTCTGTCCGCCATCATTATTACAAAAAAATATTAAAATTGCAAGAAAAAACTACACTTCACAATTCAACAACAAAAAAACCACCCTTAGGTGGCTTTTTTATTATTGGAGCGGGTGAAAGATTACTCTTGCTTCGCTTCGAGTTGCACTGGCGCTCATCAGCTTTTCGCTGACCGCGATACTCCCGTCTCGCTTTCGCTGGTAGTCGAACCCTCTTGCCGGGTTCGAACCCCTTATCCATAATTCAACAATAAAAAAACCACCCTTAGGTGGCTTTTTTATTATTGGAGCGGGTGAAGGGATTCGAACCCTCGACATCAACCTTGGCAAGGTTGCGCTCTACCCCTGAGCTACGCCCGCATCTGCATTGCGTTAACTTTAATATCACATAAAAAATAAATTGCAAGTACTTTTTTTATTTTTTTTCATATTATTTTATTTTAATAAAAAAATGCTTACTATTCATATAGTAAGCATATATTTTTATATCAATAAATCAACTATTTTCCACTAAGACGTCCAATTTTGCGCTTAATTATTTCTCCGATAACTTCGCGTCTTGCTTCTCCGCGATTACTTTCAACTCTTTCCTTATGTTCCTTACTTCTTACCATCGAATCGAAAATAAAATCCTCAGAATGTTGCGACTGCTCGTGGTGATATTCAGCCAATTCATCCAGTGAAAAGAGAGTTTTACCATTTTTATTCTTAACAGGTGTGTATTTTTCACGATAATCGATATCGACACTTCGTTTATAAACCTCATAGCCCTTAACTTCATCATTTTCTTTAACTTGAACATATTTGCGGCCATAAACCTCTACGACACCATCATGAGATTCTTCAAAGTCTTGTTTTATAACTCTTTTAGCCAGAGCTATACTTTCTCTGCGCATCTCATTTTCCTGTTTTTCAGCCATTTCCTCAGCTCTTGCATTTATTTTGCCTTTGAGTTTTTTTATTCTATCCTTTATTGACATAACGAATCTCCTCTGTAAAGTTTTATCGTGCTTCCAGTTTACCCCTTCTCCGAATTTTGTCAAGAACTTTTTATTATATTTATATAAAAACTTGACAAATATTTTTTTAAATATACAATTAAAGCAAATATGTATTATTTCACTTAATTACTAACCCTAAAATTTTATAATTATGGAACAAACAAAATCAAATGTTTACACCTTTCTTCCGTTTCTTGCTGAGGCGACTTTGGTTATTGCTGCGTTGTACTTTGTCGGTGGCTACATTTCAGCAGTTTATGCCGAAAAATCTTACTCGATTTTGTGTAGCTTCTTCTGTTGTCTATTTTATTTCGTTTGCTTGCTTAACACTATGGTTTCAGCCATCTTGTTAACCATCCTGAACCGCAAGCAAAGAAAAGGACATCTTGTGCTTTCGGAAATAAAAGGATTAAACATCGGGCCGAACAAAACCTACATTTTGGCAGACAATTGGTATCTTTGTTTCGTCTGGTTATGGTTTATTGCTATGGCATCGCCATTCTTTTTGTTGCCGTTTGGCATTCATATTGCCATAGCAGTTGGCGTATATTTGATACGAGCAACAATTTTACTGGGTGTATTCGTCAGTATCAGGGCCACCTACCTATCGGTCCGACAAGCAAAAACAAAAAAAGCTGAGTCATAAGACTCAGCTTTTTTATTATAACACAAAACATCAATATATTAAAAAGCGTAGCGGAATCCGGCATTCAGCTCATTTGCGTGATCAACCGTTGAAAGTCTGTCAAATTTAACATAACGATACCCCATTTTCACTGACAAATTTGCATCAAAACGATAACTCAATCCGCCCCCGAAGCGATATCCTGTTCCATCCTTATCATTATGATGAACTCCGGCAACCTTTTTCTTTAAGGCATATTTTCCGATACCGGCCGTAGCATACGGAGCCACCCTACCCTTGCATCCGAGCGGAAGATAGGCAAACATATCCAAACCGTAGCCTTGAAGTGATGATTTCATTTTTCCCTCTGCTGTTTCTTGCGCCTTTGTCAAAGATTTTTGATAAAATACTTCAGTTCCGAAATATTTATTATATTCAGAACCTATAACCAAGCTTCCGGAATTAAGATATGAATCGATTCGCTTTGCGTTTAAGGTTGAATAAAGATAATCAACCCCGACATACGGGCGATAATTATTTTCAATTGCATAAACAGAACTTGAAGCCAGCAGAGCGCAAACAAACAAAATTTTTTTCATCATTTCACCTCTTAAATTATTATTTACTTTAATTTAATATAATCATAAAAAAAATAAAACAAGAATAATTTTGTTGTTGAAACAATAAAAAAGTATTATCATTGTTGAAGTTGTTAGTTTTGGAGAAATCTGATGAAAAATAAATTTAATATGGGTGGACGAACAATGTTTGAAACCATCGCGGCAATGGCAATTATTTCTATGATTGGCGCAAGCATATATAAATTAGCAAATTCTGTTACCGATCGTTATAAAATGAGTCGGATTCAAACTCAGATTTATACTTTGCAAAAAACTATCAATGATCGTTTTATGGCCGAAGGAAATTATGATACGAAAGCTCGTCATGGAAATAACAGTTCCATTTGGTCAATTTTGAAAAATGAAGGTCTTCTTGACAGTGATATAAAAGACGGTAAACACGCTTTTGGCGGCAGTATAACCATAGGTGGCGTTAAAATTTCCGGCGATGGCGATGATGAGGCTAGCCGATATTTTATTATGTTTGACAAAGGTTCTGTTGGAAGTGTATGGACAGAGGTCTGTATGTCTTTGGGGGATATGAACTGGCTTCATGAAGGCGGTTCAAGTTTGGTTTCACAGTGTTTCGGCGAAAAATGTAACATAGAAAAAGGCGTTGGATTAATTGAAAAAATTCCTGACGGTTGTACGTGCACACAAAAAATTCCGGCAGATGAAACCACATTGGCAAATTGCAGTGACAAAGCCTCTATTTTGTGGATTTTTGAATAAATAGGAGTATAACCGGCTTTTTTGCTTGAAATTTAAATATATATGTGCAGATATAATTTATTATTTGTTGAAAATAAAGGAGATAAACAATGTCTATTGATTCTTTGGTTACTTTACCTCATGACTATAAACCTTCTGAAGATGAAGAATATATGAACCCGATGCAACTCGAATATTTTCGCCAGAAGCTCATCGCTTGGAGAAAATCTTTGCTTTCACAAGCTGAAGACACTTTGGAGGATCTGCGTCAAGGCGGTTTGAATCAGCCGGATGAACTTGATCGTGCTTCGCTTGAAACCGATAAAAGACTCGATTTGCGCACAAAAGACAGAGCAAGAAAGCTTATTAACAAAATTGATGAAGCTTTGAAAAGGATTGAAGACGGCACCTATGGCTATTGTGAAGAAACCGGTGAACCCATCGGCATCAATCGTTTGGAGGCAAGACCTGTTGCCACTCTTTCTATTGAAGCACAGGAAAAGCACGAAAGAATGGAAAAAACTTACGACGACGAAGCTCTATAATTTATGACTGAAAAAAAAGATTTTATTTTAGCCTCCGGTTCCGTGCACAGGCTCGCACTCTTAAAGACTATCGGTTATGAGCCGAAAGGTATTGTTCGCGCTGATATTGACGAGTCGGAAAAAGAGCACGAAAAACCGCTTGCATTTGTAAAGCGTATGGCTTTTGAAAAAGCAATAAAGGCTCACAGCCAATCCCCGAATGAAGTAATAATGAGCGCAGACACTATTGTGGTTGTAAACAGCAAAATTTTACATAAATCAAAATCGCCGGAAGAACAAACTGCAGTTATGCGTGCACTTTCCGGCAAGGCTCACAAGGTGATTACTTCGGTTTGCGTTTGCTCCAAAGACGGAAAAATTTCTCAACGCACGGTTACTACACGCATTTTGATGAAAAAAATGTCAGAGCAGGAAATCAAAGAATACGTTGCGTCCAATGAATGGGTCGGCGTTGTCGGATACAGCATTGAGGGATTGCTCGGAGCTTACGTCAAAAAAATTATCGGCTCATATTCCGGCGTTGTCGGTTTGCCGTTATATGAAGCAAAAAATCTGTTAGCAGGAGAAGGTGTATTATGATAAATACTGTAATTGTAGAACAAAATAACAATCGTATCAGCTTGGCCTTTTTAGAAGATTCTGACTTGCGCAAAGTTGACTTTATGGAAGAAAATCGTGCAACAGAAGGTTCGGTTTATCTTGCAAAAATAAGCAAAAAAATAGATTTAGCCAACGGAAAAACCGGTCTTATGGTCAATATCGGCGAAAAAGAAGACGCTTTGCTAAATCTTGATGATGATCAAAAAGAAATCCCATATTCGGAAGGTCAGAGCATTATCGTTCAGGTAAAGCAAGAAGCTCACGGTGATAAAGGAGCTAAAGTTTCAAGAACCGTTCAGTTGGCCGGAAAATATCTCGTATACTGTCCTTATGGTATGCAAGTGCAGGCTTCTTCAAAAATTGTCGATAAAGAAACGATGTATAAATATAAAGATATGGTAAGAGAAAGAATTACCGGTCAAGAAGGTTGGATTTTACGCACAGCTTCCGTCGAAAACGATTTTTCATTGTTGGAAGCAGAAATGCTCGAGCTTCGCGCTTTATTCGATTCGATAAGAGTAAAGGCAAGAGTTTCTTCCGCCCCCGCTCTTTTATATTCCGATTCCGCATCTTTTTTGGATAAAATAGCAGTTTATAAGGCAACTTTGGAACAAATTGTTGTAAACACACCGAAGTTAAAACAAATGATTGCCGAAAAACTCGGATTGGAAGCAGACATTGAAAAAAGCCCGTTTGAATCTTTCGGAATGGAAGAAAAATTGCTTGAAGCAATCCAAAAAACCGTAAAATTGCCGGAAGGCGGAGCTATTCATATTGAAGAAACAAAAGCTTTTGTGGCAATAGACGTTGATTCTGCCTCAATGGGGCACGGAGGCTCTATTTCAAGACTGAATGATGCTGCGGCTCACGAAATTGCAAAGCAAATTATCTTGCGTAATCTGAGCGGTAAAATCATTATAGATTTTGCCGGATCATCTGAATATCGCTTTATGAAATCTGTAATTGAGATTTTGGAAAACGACTTACAATATGATGAAAATCAAGCCAGAGTTTATGGCTTAAGCAAGGCGGGAAATGTAGAAATCGTCCGCCGCCGCAGACAAAAATCATTGCTTGATTTACTCACTGAAGAATGTCAAACATGTCACGGCACCGGCAGGGTTGAACGCTAATGCCTGATGTTATTAAAATTCATAAATGTCCGATTTGCGGAAAAATGACTGACAATGCACAATATCGTCCGTTTTGTTCTAAGCGTTGCGCCGACGTTGATCTGGGCAATTGGCTCACCGGAAAATACAGTGTTCCGGCGCAAGAAATAGATGAAGAAGACATTAAAGAACTTGAGGACGCTCTTTATGAAGAAATAAAATTTGATGAATAACTTTATGTTATTTACGCTTAGAAAACCGCCTTTGACAGGCGGTTATTTTTTGTGTCAACATTAATTTATGTTGACAAAAACCACATATTCTGCTACATTATAATCGGTTATTTAAGGATTATGTTTATTAGTAGGTTATATTTTTAGTTTGATTTTCAGGTTTTTGCTTGAGATTCGGATTAACTTGAAGCTGAATTAAATACATCTGATACGATAGCCTCGTCTGATAAGCTCTTCTTTCGAAGCTTGTTGTTCCGCAGACGATTTTAGTTTAACTCAAGTCGGAACCTTGGGCGTGCTTTTAAATTTTTTTATATTATGAAAGCAATTGAAAATCTGAAAAGTTATTTTAAGAAAGTCAGTGATCGTCGTTTCCTCGCAAAATTCGAGGACAGGCAACAGTTCTACCGCGTCGGCTATGATGAGCGCGTTCGTTGGTTCGAAATGGTCAGTGACCAAGAGCGAATCGATGCTTTGAATAATCGCAGCATCAACGATTCCGGCACTTTTGACCGTTTGTTTCCGAAGTACACCAATCTGGTCGCTCCGTATATGTATCTGAACGATGAACAGTTTGCGTTTATCCTTCAAGAAGGCTATATGAGAGCATTGGAAGGCTATCTTTCCAAATGCGGAACTCTGAGTGCATCTAAGCTTCTTGCTTTGCTTTCAGCTATGGTTCGTCGCGCCGGCAAGGATGCTCCAAGACCGATGAGTGAAGAGTCCAAACGGTTACCGGCTATGGTATATCGTTACATTGTTCGCGAGGGTATTCATATCTCCGTTGCGAAAAATGTAAAACAGATTCTTGCTTCGGATGAAGAGTTGTCAGCAATGGTTGACAGGGCCATCGATGTTCACTACCATATCATGGAGGTTAAAAACGGAATGAACGAGAACCGCGATTGCGTTTCTCCGGATTTCATTGCATACCTCTCGGATATGAAGAAAAAGAACATTCAGATGCCTTATGAGGCTGAAATCATGATGAATGGAATACAAGTAAAGTATTTTCATTTGCACGGACTTCATCTCAGCAAGGATGCTATCGTGACACTTCTGGCTAACGACCCGTGCGGAGTTTGCGGTGTATCAACAAGCAGCATACTTGCGCATGAGTCATTGTCTCCGATGTGGAAAGAACTGGAGTATGTTATGAAGGGCAATATTAACCTTTATCACAGATACCGCTCTCTCGAACAGACAGGAAAACTTCTGACCGACAAAAGCGTTGCTTAAAAACTGCTGAAGCTGACTCTTAAAATTAAAAAAAGCGTTTCCCCTAAAAAGGAAACGCTTTTTTTGCTATTTTTTGAGCGTATTATCTTTGAACTCTGCCGGAAGCATCTCCACCGGCAAGCGTATCAACCTCTTTTCTGGTTACAACATTGAAATCTCCCGGAATCGTATGCTTCAATGCCGATGCGGCAACACCAAACTCCAACGCGGATTTGAAATCTTTTCCATCAAGCAATCCGCAAATAACACCGGCAGCAAAAGAATCTCCGCCCCCTACTCTGTCCACAATCGGCAAAATAGAATATTCTTTTGAGTGATAAAATTCTTTATTCTTCGCATCATACATACAAGCCGACCAGCCGTTATTTGATGCAGAATGGCTGACACGCAATGACGAAACGCAATATTTGAAACCGAACTTTGCCGTCATTTGCTCAAAAATCGATTTATAACCCTCAAGATTTAATTTTCCGCCGGTAACATCATTTTTTTCCGGCTTAAAGCCAAGCACTAAATCGGCATCTTCCTCATTTCCGATACAAACATCAACGTATTTCATCAGATTTGTCATAACTTTTTGAGCTTTTTCCGAACTCCAGAGTTTTTTGCGGAAATTCAAATCAACCGAAACCGTAAGACCGTGTTTTTTTGCTGCAATAAGCGCTTTTTCGGTCAATTCCGCCGCAGAATCGGAAAGTGCCGGAGTTATACCTGTAAAGTGAAACCAATCAGCACCCGCAAAAATTTTATCAAAATCAAAATCTTTTTCCGTAGCTGTAGAAATCGAAGAATGTGCTCTGTCATAAATAACCTGAGACGGGCGCATAGCCGAACCGCTTTCCAGATAATAAATGCCGAGTCTTTCACCGGTTCTTGCAATATGTTTTGTTTCTACTCCGTATTTTCTCAAAGCCGCAATTGCGCAAGTTCCGATATCATTTTGCGGAACAGCCGTAACAAATTCCGCTTCATGACCGAATCCGGCAAGAGAAACAGCCACATTTGCTTCGCCGCCACCATAATTTACATCAAACTCATCTGCCTGCAAAAAGCGTTCGTGATTAGGAGTTGAGAGTCTGAGCATAATTTCGCCCATTGTAATAACTTTTGCCATTTTAAAATCCTTTCTTTTATTTTTGAACCAAGTGAACTGCGAATCCGCCGATTTCTTCTTTTAAGTATATTGCCTTCAATTTTCCGCTTTTTTCGTCTTTTTTTGCGCTTTCCTGATTAAATTCGAGTCCGAGGACAGAGGAAAGATAGTTTACCGCGCGCTCAATATAGTTTGTTCTGATTGCAATATGTCCGTTTTTGCCGAGATACGGCGTTTTCATAACCTCAACTGCCGAGCCTGAAAATATTGAGCTGTTTCCGGGTTTATAAGCTAAGCCGAACAAAAATGAAAAACGTTTGGCAATTTTTTCTGCTTCGGATTCATTTTGAGCATTGATACCAACGTGAGCAAGCTCGAATCCGAGCATTGTTTTAACCGCTTCACGAGCCAGATTCTCAATTCTTTCAAAATCACCGGCTTCAAGTGCGTCAGACGGCACCATCCAAGAACCACCGCAAGCAACAATCTTCGGAAAATCAAGATACGAATTGAGGTTTGTGGCATTTATTCCTCCCGTCGGCATAAAACGAACGGAAGAATACGGACCTGACATAGCTTTTATTTTTGCTAATCCGCCGGATTGCTCTGCCGGAAAGAATTTTACAACATTAAGCCCGAGTTCCATTGCCTGTTCGATTTCAGACGGTGTAGATGTCCCCGGCACAACGGGAATGTGTTTTTCAACACAATATCTCACTACTTTAGGGTTAAGCCCAGGACTTACAATAAATTTTGCACCGGCAGAAACTGCAGAATCGACCTGCTCGGTAGTCAATACCGTTCCGGCTCCGACACACATATTCGGAAATTTTTCCGCAATTATCTTTATTGCATCTGCTGCGGCTTCGGTTCTGAAAGTAACTTCAGCGCAGGGCAATCCCCCCTTACACAAAGCTTCAGCTAAACCATATGCCTTGGTAGCATCACTGATTTTTACAACCGGAACAATTCCGATTTTTTCAATTTGTTCAATAACATTCATTTTATGCCTCTCGCAATAGTTTATAATAATATATTGTTATAATGAATCGTAATATATAATCAAGTGCTTTTTGCTTTTCCGAACAAAACGAGCAAAACTCCGCACACAATCATAATTGTCCCGATAAATTGCGAAACATAAAGTTGTTCGCCTAAAAAAACATAAGCAAAAAATATCGCAAAAATCGGCATTGTATAATACATCGTTCCAGTATCGACCGCACCGATTTTTTGTATGGCAATATCCCAACTTAAATATGCCAGAGCCGAATTAAATATTCCCAAAATAACTATAATTGCCATTGTTAACTTTGAAATATGCTTTATGTGGATAAGTTTTAATTCGGGCAAAGCCGGAAAAAAGTATATAAGTGAAGCAACCGCTATCGCCAACGTGAGAATCGGCAGAGGTGGAACTTCTTTCGGAATTTTTTTCTGAATAACGGCATAAAGCGCAAACATCAGCGCTGACCCAAGCATATATATGTCGCCCTGCACAAATTGAAAAGAAGCAATATTTTTCAGATTTCCGCGCAAAATAATATCAACCACACCGCCTATTGCCAGCATAATACCGATGAATTGCCAAAAACTTATATGCTGTCCGGATAAAATTATCAAAAAAATCGGACCTGCAATACTGATAAGCGACATCGTCGTGGCATCTGCCGTTTCTCCGGCAATATATATAAACCAGTTCTGAAAGCCAATTCCTGTTAACGCCATCAGCAAGATAAAATGCCAATTTTTTACTAAAACTCCGATATTATCCCTGATTGCACTCCACGAAATCGGCAACAAAACAAAAAATCCGATAACCCAGCGGTAAAAGGATATTTCCGACGGAGTTAAAACACCGGCCAGAAACTTTGAATATATCATATTCAAGCTCCACATCATAACCGTAAAAATAGCAAACAAATATCCGTATACTGCTGATTTCATTTTCTTTTTCTCCGCCAGGGATATATTCACGAAAAAAAATTTTTAAATAACAAAAAAATATATTGACAAAATTGAGAATAAAGGTAGAATGAAAATCGAAAAATTACAATTTTGTATTATAATTAACTTAATGTTTAATCAATAAAACTTTTATCATTATGAAAGAGAACAAAACTAAGAAGGCCGTCCTCAAGGAGGAATTGCCGTCGTGGGATTTGTCCGTAGCCTATTTCGATGGGTTGGATGACCCTAAGATCGAAGCAACCGTAGAACTGATTAAGTACTACATCAAAAAGATGGTTCGATACAAAGGGAAAATAAACGACATGGAGCCCTACGAGTTCGAGATTTTCGTCGGTATGTATGAGACTGTGGTCAAAAATCTCCACAAGCTCTACCAGTTTGCGCACCTTAACTCTGACACGCAGAAGACCAATCAGAAGGCCACTGCTTTTGCCAGCAAGTTGGATGCCGAGTTGATTAAGGAGCGGGATAAGATTCACTTCCTCTACTACGAGATCGCCAGTCTGGATGATGATGTCAAGACCATGTTCTTGAACTCTCCGAAGCTTCGTGAATACATCCCATGGATGCAACGCGCATTTGCTTCATCTATGCCGCCGGAGACCGCCTACATTTATGATGCTCTTGATTTTATTCAAGAGAAAAAGTCAGCAACTGACGATAAATGGGGCGATCATTACAGTAAGACCTGTTCGGCTATGGTGTTCAAACTCGGTTCGAAAACCTATACCGAGGCTGAGATTCGCGCCATCTGGATGACTACTCACGACCCGAAGTTGTATGAAGCCGCCGACAAAGAGCTCCAGCGCGTTTACAAGCAACATGCTGACACGTTCACTGACATCTTCAACAACATTTTGTTGAGTAAGGATGTGGACGCAAAGCTCAACGGTTATTACAACGCCGAAGAAGAGAGTTGTATCGGTAACGTCATTCCGCGTGAGCATTTGCTCGAGCTGACCTGTGCTGTTTGTGATTCGTTCTACCCGCTTTCACGCCGGTTCTACGAACTCAAGAAAAAGCTTTCGGAGTCGGACAAGTGCCATCCGCTGTGCCACCCGCTGTATTCTTCTCCCTTTATAGTTAAGGAGAAGAAATATACGTGGGAAGAGTGCAAGAAGATCGTCATTGACGCCTATTCCGCATTCTCGGAGTCTTACGCTGATATCGCTAAGGGCATTATTGATGCCGGAACGATTGACGTGGCACCGAAGCCGGGTAAGAAGAGTGGTGCTTATTGCGCGCAAGGTGAAATCCCATACATTTTCCTGAACTTTACGGGAACTGAACGAGATTTGAGCACCTTTGCACACGAGCTCGGACATGGTGTCAACCACGCTCTGATTGCTACGCAAGGCATTCTGAACGACAGAACTCCTATCTCGTTGGCGGAAGTTGCCTCGGAATTCGCAGAGTTCCTGCTCTACGGAACCCGCTTCAAACAAGCGCAAGAGGCCGATGACAAGATGACTCAGCTCACGCTGACATTCGAACGTTTGAGCGACATGATTTCGACGATTCATCGTCAGATTGCGCTCTATAACTTCGAGAAGCGCGCCCATAAGGAACGTCAGGACGGAGAGCTTTCAACCGAGCGCCTCGGACAGATTTGGGCCGAAGAATTCGAACGCTACACCGGTATAAAACTGGAAGGCGACAAACGAAATGAGTGGATGTATGTGTCGCACCTTTTCGAGATGCCGTTCTACGTTTATTGCTACGCGTTCGCAGGCTTCATCGTAAATAACCTCACAAAGGTTTATTTCGATAACGATCTTGAGCACGAAGAAGTATTCCCGTTCCCCGATCGTTTCATCCAGTTCTTGAGCAACACCGGATTAGAGTTTTATCCGGAGCTCCTCAGCCCGTTTGAGATCAATGTTAACGATCCGGACTTCTGGAAAGAAGGTTTGACGCCGATGTATAAGTACCTCGAATTTGTTGAGGTTTACTCCAAAGAATTGGGGCTTCTCTGATGAAGGCAAACGTTCTTTGAAAATTTAGAAAAAAGCGAAGGTTATCCTTCGCTTTTTTTGTTAAAATAACACCGTAACACTTACATTTAAATAGAGCATATTTTATCTGATTGAGAAAACGATATATAAATAGGCTTTTTTAACTGAACCATTGATTCTCTCATCAACACACAAGGCGGAGGTTCACAAACCCTCGCCTTTTTTTAATCGCCACTAAATGTACCTCATTAAAAAGTTTGATTTTTGCGGTGAGTACGCAAAGTGGCGAGAAAGCACTGAATGTGCTTTCGAAACCTTTGTGAAACGACCTTGTTAATTTTAGACCAGCGACAGCGCAGGATAAAATGTTACAAGGATGGAAAAAAGCCCTCTCTGCGAGACGAGTGTACATAAGGTACACGACTGAGCAGAAAGGACTTTTTCTGTATTAATCGCCCAAAAAGCGAGCTTTTTACTTAAATTCAGCCATATGCTCTAACAACGAACGTTTCTCATTAGCCAAATCTTGAGCCTTGTTCAAAAGTCTCTCATAGCGTTCCGGATTTGCCTTATTGACAACTTGGAAACGTGTTTCGTTAGACATATAGTCGCTGAGCGGTCTGCTCGGTGCTTTTGAATCAAGCATGAGCGGGGCTTTACCCTCGGCAACATTGTCCGGATTATAGCGATAAAGCGGCCAAGAACCGGTTTCTACCGCAGCTTTCTGGTGACCGATACCATCTGCCAAGTTAAAGCCTTGAGCAATACAGTGAGAGTATGCAATCACGATAGACGGACCGTCATAAGCCTCAGCCTCGTTCAATGCCTTGATAACCTGAGCATCATTAGCACCGAATGAAACTTGCGCTACATAAACATTGCCGTAGCTCATCGCAATCATACCCAAATCTTTCTTCGGCAAAGCCTTTCCGGCTGTAGCAAATTTTGCACTTGCGCCCATCGGAGTAGCCTTTGACTGTTGACCGCCGGTATTTGAATATACACCTGTATCAAGCACCAAAATGTTGATATTTTTGCCAGATGCGATGGCATGATCCAAACCGCCGAAGCCGATATCATAAGCCCAACCGTCACCACCGATAATCCAAACTGACTTCTTAATCAAGTAATCAGCCAATTCGTTCAAATGCTTTGCCTCATCGGTATTAACATTCTTCAAAGCTTCACGCAAAGCTTTAACATTATCGCGCTGAGCATCAATTTCTGCGTCTGTTGTTTGCGGGTTGCTCAAAATCTTATCAGCAACTGCGCCGAGCTTATCCTTCAAGCCCTCTAACAAATGTTTAGCAAAATCCGTTTGCTGATCGATAGAAAATCTCATACCCAAACCGAATTCGGCATTGTCTTCAAACAAAGAGTTTGCCCAAGCCGGTCCGTGACCTTTTTCATCTTTAGCATACGGAGTTGTTGGTAAGTTACCTGAATAAATTGAAGAACAACCGGTTGCATTGGCAACAACCATTCTGTCACCGAACAACTGTGTAAGGAGTTTTACATACGGAGTTTCACCGCAACCTGCACATGCGCCTGAGAATTCAAACAACGGTTGAATCATCTGCGTTGTCTTCGGCAAATTCTTCTGAACTTCCGTCCTCTTTACATACGGCAGAGTTTCAAAGAACTTCCAGTTTTCAATCTCGGTATCGATATGATTTTCGATATGATCCATATTGATAGCTTTAAGTTCCGGATTAGCCTTATTCTTAGCCGGACAAGCAGAAGTACAAATTCCGCAACCGGTGCAATCTTCAGCTGAAATTTGCAACATAAATTTCTTACCGGCGAATTCTTTACCTTTATAATCAGCGCGTTTTAATGTTGCCGGAGCGTTTTTAAGTTCATCGTCCGATGCAACTTTCATTCTGATAACGCCGTGCGGACAAACAAGCGAACATTTTCCGCATTGGATACAAGTTTCAGGATCCCAAACCGGAATTTCGGTAGCGATACGACGTTTTTCATATTGAGTTGTCGCTGTCGGCCATGTTCCGTCAACAACTTCCTCAAATGCAGAAACAGGCAACTGTTCACCGCGGCCGGCAATAATTTCTGCCGTCAATTTCTTTACGAATTCAGGAGCATTTGCCGGAACCGGAGCAGACATCTTAATTTCAGATGTAGCTGTTGCCGGAACATTAACTTTGTGCATATGAGCAAGTGAAGCATCAACCGCCTCATAGTTCTTTTGAACAATTGCATCGCCCTTCTTGCTGTATGTTTTCTTAATTGCAGCCTTAATTTGCGCAATAGCCTCATCACGCGGCAAAATGTTGGAAATTGCAAAGAAGCATGTCTGCATAATGGTGTTAATTCTTTGTCCCATGCCGGTTTTACGAGCAACATCAACCGCATTGATAACATAGAAGTTGAGTTTTTTATCAATGATTGTCTGCTGAACTTCTCTGGTCAAGTGATTCCAAACTTCATCACCTTCATACGGAGCATTAAGCAAGAATGTTGCGCCCTCTTTTGCAATACCTAAAATATCAACTTTGCTCATGAATGAGAACTGGTGACAAGCCACAAAATCAGCCTTATCAATCAAATATGCGGATTTAATCTTGTGATCAGAGAAACGCAAGTGAGAAGTTGTCATAGAACCTGATTTACGAGAGTCATAAACGAAATAGCCCTGTCCGTATTTTCCGGCATCTTCGGCAATAATCTTAATTGAGTTCTTGTTAGCACCGACAGTTCCGTCCGCACCCAAACCGAAGAATACTGCTCTTACAACGTCTTTACCTTCCGTATCGATAGAATTGTCATACGGCAAAGAAGTATGATTTACATCATCATTAATACCAACAGAGAACGAGTTAATCGGCTCAGCTTTTTCTGCATTGTCATAAACAGCTTTAACCATACCCGGAGTAAATTCTTTTGAAGACAAGCCATAGCGACCGCCGACGATTCTCGGCATAGATTTAATTTCGCCGTTTGCAAATGCTTGAGCAACCGTTGCCACAACATCCAAATAAAGCGGTTCACCGGTTGCACCTGATTCTTTTGTTCTATCCAAAACAGAAATTGTTTTAACGCTTGCCGGCAAAGCTTTAATAAAGCTCTTGCACGGGAACGGACGATAAAGATGAACTTTCAATACGCCGTATTTTTTGCCTTGAGCATTTAAGTATTCAACAGCTTCTTCCGTTGTTTCGGCACCTGAACCCATAATAACGATAACCTGCTCGGCGTCTTTTGCTCCGACATAATCCACAACGTGATATTGTCTGCCTGAAATACCGGCAAATTTATCCATTTCTTCCTGAACGATACCTTCAACTTTGGCATAGAACGGATTTGAAGCCTCTCTGCCTTGGAAGAAAACATCAGGATTCTGCGCCGTTCCTCTGATAACCGGATTTTCCGGACGGAGTGCGTGTTTTGCATTGAATGTATAATCAACATCTTTCATCATAGCGCGCAAATCGTCATCAGAAAGGAGTGAAATCTTTTTAATTTCGTGCGAAGTTCTGAAACCATCAAAGAAATGCATAAACGGAACGCGAGAACGAATTGATGAAGTTTGAGCAATAGCAGCCATATCGTGAGCTTCTTGCACTGAATTTGAGCAAAGCATTGCAAAACCTGTCTGACGGCAGCTCATAACGTCGGTATGATCGCCGAAAATCGACAATGCGTGATATGCAAGCGAACGAGCCGCAACATGCATAACAAACGGAGAAAGTTCGCCGGCAATTTTATACATATTCGGAATCATCAAGAGCAAGCCTTGAGAAGCCGTAAATGTAGTGGTAAGAGCACCGGCCTGAACAGAACCGTGGCAAGCACCTGCCGCACCTGCTTCAGACTGCATTTCCTGAACCTGAGGCACAACTCCCCAAATATTCTTCTGATTTGCAGCTGACCATGTATCCGCCCATTCACCCATCGGTGAAGACGGGGTGATCGGATAAATTACGCATACTTCATTCAAACGGTGAGCAACTGACGCCGCAGCCTCGTTACCGTCCATCATTTTCTGTTTAATTTCTGACATATTTTTTCCCTTATAATGTAGATTAAAAAATTATAAAACGTTTGGTTTGCACCCCATATACCACCAAGCTTAAAAAAAATCCATACTTTTTTTCAAAAAATATACAGAAATAATCAGCATTTTTGCATATTTTTATGATTGCAATTTGCACTTTTTTTGCATATCTTTAACAAGAATATGTTTTAGGAGAAAAAATAATGAAAAAAATTGAAGTTACAGAAAATAGGTTACCGCCGAAACGCGACCTTCCTCGTCCACCACACGCACCGCGCCACCGTGAAAAAGGACGTTTATTGCCGGCATTATTGATTATGCTCGGGCTTTTCGGAGCCGGATTTTTCCCCGGATATTACTATTATCAGGGCAAAGTAAATGCTAACTATGTAACGGTAAAAGGATTGGCAGAAAAAGAAGTCAAAGCCGATTTGGCAGTTTGGGAAATGCGCATTGTCGCTACCGGTGATGAGCTCTCATCAGTGCAAAAATCGCTGAACAGCCAGCTTTTGAGTATCAAAGACTTCTTAAAAAGCAACAATATCAAAGCAGAAGAGATAACCGAAGGCCGAATTGACACCAACGATTTGACTACTAACCCTTATTTGGATAAATACAAAAGTCGCTATATTTTGACGCAAAACATCACCGTTCGCTCGAAAAATGTCGATAATATCAGCGCGGTTATGCAAAAAACGGGCGATCTTATTTCAAAAGGCATAACTTTTGACAGTCAGCAGTATTCTTCACCTGTTTCATATATTTTTACCGGACTGAACAGCATCAAGGCGGAAATGCTCTCTGAAGCAACGGCGAATGCTTATACGGCGGCGGAAGAATTTGCCAAGAATTCGCATAGTTCGGTTGGAAAAATCAGATACGCAAATCAGGGCGTATTTTCTATTTTGCCACAGATACAAACGGATTCTTCAAGTGAAAGTCAGCAAATCAACAAAACCGTCCGCGTTGTAGTTACTGTTGATTATTGGCTGAAATAAGAGATTTTTAACTAATAAAATTTGAGGGCGAGGTTTTTGCACCCCGCCCTTAAAGTGTGTTGATGAGAAGAAATTATTATTTATTGAGTATCCATTCCAGAATATGCATAGACAAGAGTAACTGTCCCCTCTCCTTCGCATTTCATTGTGGAGTTTTGCGTCAGATTTGATTCTATATTGTCAGCTAATGTGAATTTAGCACCATAGCTAAGGACATTGCTATTAGTATCCTCATCTTCAACAAAACTATTTACTTCACCGCATGTAACACTTCCTGATTTAAGTATTATTTTAGATGGAAATGTAAGAGAGTAAGATTTACTTTCGTGAATATGTGAATTGCTTACTAAATCAGACAGATAAGTCCCTGAAATTGTAATTTCTCCTGCTGAAATACCAGTGTTTGTTTCTGTAGTTCCTGTAGAAGATTTAACAACTTGAGCTGTCGTTTCTGCACCAAGCAAACCACTAGGTGTTACTTGGACAATCTGGCTATTTTGCGGATTAACAATACCACCGAAATTTAAAATAGCTGATTCTTCTATAGTAAGTGATGTTATTAAAGTCGCTTCAGCATGGATAGTTGTATTGATATTTGCAGAAGCAAATTCTCCAATCAAAGCCTTAACTTCCATCGCTAACCCTGCAGATAAAAGTGCGGTTGCACCAAGTAATAAAAATTTATTTTTCATAGTTTTTCTCCCATGTTTTTTATAATTAAAGTTAATAAAAAAATATCGCTCCAAAAGAAGCGACTGGAAGTTCAGAACTATCAACAAGTATAGTGTAACATATTCATAGGAATAATATCCTAACTTATTCTGTTACCTTCCAGCCATATACTGGAAGTAGCACATCAGATTTTCTGATGCTTGTTGCGAGGTTCTGACACCCCAGACAGCTTTTCTTTTCTGTCCATCTTTATTATTGCAAACTTTTCCTTAAATTGCAAGAAAAAAATTGGCGGAGGCTCGCAAAAGCCCCCGCCTTAATTTTTTATGGCAAATCGCTTAGAACAATCTCGAACAGATGAACTCAAACAGCCTTTGCTCGTCTTGCCACCTGATACCGACTTCTAAGATTTTGAACTCCGCCCGCAAATGATACGGAATTTTAACATAATCCTTGGTCGTGGTATATAAATCGGAATTGGTATTTTTCGCAATGTCAATGAGTTCCTGCAAATCTTCTTCCTTATATTTATAGTGATCGGGGAAATCTCTGGTATAAATCAAATCCGCCCCCATATTAAGCAGAGAATCATAGAATTTTTGCGGTCTTCCGATGCCGGCAAACGCCACCACGTTGCGCGTAAACTCCAATTTTGAAATCGGCACGACTTTGCCGTGAAAAACCGGTATTCCCATAAATTTTGTTTGCAAATTTTGCTTATCTTCGCCGAGAATTATCACCGCATCGGCTCTTTTCATCCCTTCATCAAACTTTTCGCGCATCGGACCGGCCGGAACGCACAAACCATTACCGATTCCGCTCTCACCATCAAAAACAAGAAAATTCAAATCCTTAACCAACGTCTGATTTTGGAAACCATCGTCCATAACGATTGCGTCGGCGCCTTCTTCAAAAGCTTTTTGTGCCGCCTTATACCTGTTCGGATTGATTACGGTCGGCGCAAGTCTTGAGAGCAATAACGGCTCATCACCGACTTCTTTTGCCGTATGTTCCTGCCTGTCAACAAAAACATTTTTCAGCTTTCCTCCATAACCTCTGGAAATAAACATCGGATTGCGATATTTTTTCTTCATCAGGCGCATAATCGAAAGTGCAACCGGAGTTTTTCCGCTTCCGCCGGCAGTCAAATTGCCTACGCAAACCACCGGAATACTGACATGTTTCGGACTTTTATATTTTATTTTCAGCTTTGTTGCCAAAGCATACAGCTCGCCCAGCGGCCACAACAAATAAGATTTGAAATTCTTTTCTTTCCAAAACAGCGGGGTTTTCATCTATATATATCCTCTTACCTTGTCAACAATACCATCAAGCACTCTGGCTTCTGAGATTGCCCAATTATATGCCAAACTTTTTTTCGCATCAAGAAGTTCTTTATCCTGCATAAGTTTTATAACCATATCTTCCAGATCAATAACATCATTGACCTGAATTATGGCGTCTTGTTTTTTTGCCTTGTTCATAGCATCGGTAAAGTTAAACATGTGCGGGCCTACAATCACCGCACACTTATCACGCGCCGGTTCCATAAAGTTTTGCCCGCCGTGAGGAACAAGAGAACCGCCGACAAAAACAAGTTCTGAAATTGCGTACCAAATGCCCATTTCACCGATAGTATCCGCAACATAAACCTGCGTTTCTTCCGTAATTTTATCATTACGCGAGCGCAGTGCTACTTTTAAGCCGAGTTCTTCCGTCAAGCGCTTATATATTTCTTCTCCGCGATTAGGGTGGCGCGGTGAGATGATAGTCAGGGCGTGCGGAATTTCTGCCTCTAAATGTTTATGAAAACGAGCAATTTTATATTCTTCATCATTATGCGTGGAGCTGGCAAACCAAAACGGTCTGTCTCCGATTTGACGCACAACTTCATCTTTTTTAATCTGATCAACCGGCAAAGGTAAACCCGCATACTTCAAATTTCCCAAGCATACGGCATCAGGCGCCCCTAAAACACGCAAACGATAAGCATCTTCTTCCGACTGCCCCAAACAAGACGTAAAACATCCGAGCAATTCTTTGCACACAAATTCAAACTGTTGCCAACGCTTAAACGTTTTATTCGAAACTCTGCCGTTAATCAAAATCAGCGGAATATTTTTGCGTTTTATCGATGAAAGCATTCCCGGCCAAAACTCTGACTCAAACCACAAAATAACATCAGGACGCCAGTGACGCAAAAATCTGGTTGCAAAAACCGGATTATCTATCGGAAAATATTGGTGAAAAGCGCGTTCCGGCAACCTTTTTGACATAACCTCAGCCGAAGTAATCGTGCCGGTTGTAACCATAATGTTTATGTCCGGATAAATCTCAAGCAGTTTGTTAATCAACGGAAGCATAGATATAGATTCACCAACCGACGCACCATGCAACCATATAAGCTTACCATCAGATCTTGGTTTTGTCGGTCGCCCTATTCTTTCATTAAAACGGGCAACATCTTCTTTTCCGAGTTCTTTTCGGCGATCAATATAACGCTTTATCACCCACGGATAAAGGATTCTGACCAGCGCATTATATATTTTTACAAAAAACAGTTTGTTATTTTTCATATTTCTTTTTCGCCTCTTTTCCCGCTTCAATGTATGGAACGCCCATCATTTTATCGGCATTGTGCATTAAATTATTCAAATCGTTTTCAATTTCCAAACGATAATTTTCCAATTCTTTCTTGCTTGCATTTTCCGGAATATAGTAAGGTTTTGTCGCATAAGTCACGCCTTTAGAGAAGATAGGCGGAATCAGCATTGAATCCCAACTTTTTGCCAACTTGGAACCTTTAATACTGTATCCGACACCGACAATCGGTTTTCCGGTTTTTTGCGCATAATAAACCGGGCTCATAGAGAGCTTCATTGCCGGTCCGCGCGGTCCGTCCGGTATTATGGCGATAGAATCATTCTTTTTGAGCGTTTTCATCAACGAAACAGCCGCACCGCTTGCGTTATTGTTGCTTGAACCGCCGATAACACCTATTCCGAAAGACTTTAACAGTTTAACAATCAACTGGCCGTCACGATGAGTTGAAACAAGCGCTTTGAGTTTTCGCTTATTATCCCAAAAATATGGCAACAGAGCAACCCTGCCATGCCATGCAACCATAATCAGACTGTCATCTTTGGCAAGCACATCGTAAAACTGCTTAACACCTTGCATATCAAGCTTTGTCGTTTTTCCTACCATACGAACATAAACACAAAGCATACTGCTGATCAATGCACCGAACCAGTTCGAATTTTTTACTTTTTTTGCTATCTTTTTTATTAGTTTTTTCAACGCCTTTTCCTCATTTTCGCCTGAGAATAACTTTTTTTCAAAAAGAAGTCAAAGCAAATATTAATACAGAATAATACAAAATTTGTTGTGTTAAAAAAGATACTGCCTCTTGCAGAAAGTTTTTCCGTAGCCTATATATAGTTCTATGAAGTTTTATATTGGAGAAAATGAAAAGTTATGAGCAAAAAGAATATTTTTCCGGCATTGCCGTTGCGTGACTTGGTTATATACCCGAGAATGATTGTTCCGCTGTTTGTCGGGCGCAAAAAATCGTTGAACGCTATAAGAAGCCTTGATGAAAACAACAAAAAAGTTGTTCTTATGGCACAAAAAACCGCAGATACGGAAGATCCGACATTTGATGATGTATATAATGTCGGAACGCTGGGAAATATCCTGCAAACCGTTAAATTACCGGACGGAACCGTAAAGATTCTGGTTGAAGGTTTGGACAGAGTTAAAATCTCAAATTTCAACAACAGCGAAGATTTTATCACGGTAGAAGCTGAAATTATGGCGGAAAAAAGTGCAAATTCCGGCGAATTGGAGGCATTATCACGCGTTGTTATGGATCAATTTGAAGAATATGTTCGTTTGTCAAAGCGTGTTCCTTCCGAAATTGTCTCATCTATGCACCTGATTGAAGATTACAGCAAGTTGGCTGATACCATTTCTTCAAATCTGGCTTTGAAAATCGAGCAAAAACAGTCGCTTCTGGAAGCCGATAATCTGATGAAAAGATTCGAAAAGATTTTAGAGTTCATCAATTCTGAAATCACTATGCTTGAAGTCGAAAACAAAATTAAGAACCGCGTCAAAAAGCAAATGGAAAAAAGCCAAAAAGAATATTACTTAAACGAACAGATGAAGGCTATACAAAAAGAGCTTAATGATGGTGAAGATGACGACGAAATTGCTAAATATATGAAAAAAATTGAAACTGCAAAGCTCACAAAAGAAGCTAAAGAAAGGGCTTTGGCTGAAGTTAAAAAACTCAAAACCATGGGTACAATGTCATCTGAGGCTACAGTTGTGCGTAATTATCTCGATTGGATTTTGGATTTGCCATGGAAAAAGCACTGCAAAATCAATAAAGATTTGAAAAAAGCGCTCGATATTTTAGAGGCTGATCACTATGGTTTGGAAAAAGTCAAAGAAAGAATTATCGAATATTTGGCGGTTCAATCGCGTGCCAACAAAGTGAAAGGCCCGATTTTATGCTTAGTCGGCTCACCGGGTGTCGGTAAAACTTCGCTCGGCAAATCTATTGCAAGAGCCACCGGCAGAACATTTGTCAGAGCATCGCTCGGCGGTATGCGTGATGAGGCGGAAATCAGAGGGCACAGACGCACCTATATCGGCTCAATGCCGGGTAAAATCATTAAAGGCATCAAAAAAGCCGGCTGTTCTAACCCGCTGTTTTTGCTTGATGAAATCGACAAACTTGGTTCAGATTGGCGCGGTGATCCGAGTTCTGCTTTGCTAGAGGTTTTGGATCCGGAACAAAATGCAACATTTTCCGATCACTACCTTGAGCTCGATTATGATTTGTCCGATGTTATGTTTGTTACCACGGCAAATTCACTTGATATGCCTAAACCTTTACTTGATCGTATGGAAATCATCACGCTTTCCGGATATACCGAAGATGAAAAAGTTGAGATTGCAAAACGTCACTTAATTCCGAAGATTTTCGGAGAAAATGCCGTTGAATGCTCGGAACTGACAATTTCCGACGATGCTGTTCGTGATATTATCAGATATTATACCAGAGAAGCCGGTGTGCGCAATTTGGAACGTTCTCTTTCTACTATTGCCAGAAAATCGGTTAAGGAGATTTTGCTTTCAAAAGAACAATGCTTGAAAATAAACGTTACTTCCGAGAATCTGGAAAAATATTTAGGTGTAAAAAAATACCGCTTCGGCGAAGCGGAAACCAAGGATATGGTCGGGGTTACAACTGGTTTGGCCTGGACGGAGGTCGGCGGTGATATTCTCTTTATTGAGGCCGCTAAAATGCCGGGTAAAGGCAAAATTATGGAAACTGGAAAACTCGGTGATGTGATGAAAGAATCGATTGATACAGCATATTCAGTTGTTCGTTCTCATTCGCTTGAGCTCGGAATAAATCCTGATGTATTTGAGATAACCGATATTCACGTTCACGTTCCGGAGGGCGCAACTCCGAAAGACGGCCCTTCTGCCGGTGTAGCAATGTATACAACCATTGTTTCCGTGTTGACCAATATTCCGGTTAAAAAAGATGTTGCTATGACGGGGGAGATCACTCTGCAGGGACGTATTCTTCCGATCGGAGGTTTGAAAGAAAAACTGCTGGCGGCATTGCGCGGAGGTATCAAAACTGTGCTTATTCCGAAGGATAATGTGAAAGATTTAGAAGAACTTCCGAACAACGTAAAAGAAGAACTCAAAATTGTTCCGGTCAGCCACGTTTCCGAGGTTTTGCCGATTGCATTGAGCAACCCGACAACTTCAATGCTCAGAGCTGATACCGCAGAGCAATTACAAACTGCCGGAGCAATTTAATTATTTCACGGAGTGAACTGAAAATGAAAAAAATATTTAATATCGCTATATTTTTGGGAATTATGGGATTTTGCGGTTCGGCATATTGCGCCGCAAATTTTATTGTTCAATCGCAAAAAAACGGAAATTCAACAAATCGTATCCCTAACATAAATATGTGTGCAAAACAGGGGTATTCACTGACTTCTTGTCCGTCGAATGCTTTTCCGAATAAAACCTGTTCGGCAAACGGAAAAAAATATTACGACAAATGCTGCGACGCTGAAGTTTATAAATACTCCGGCTATGCTTCTTGCGCCAACGAAGGACTGAAACTCGGTGATACGTGCGGCGGAAAATATTCTTGCAAATAAAAAACGGACAAACTGAAAATGGACAATCTTCCGGAATTAAGAGATATACACTTACCTGACGGAGTTTCCGCTTTTCCGCCGGCATACGGTTGGTGGATTTTGCTTTTTGCCGTTATTTTAATTCTGTTTATTGTCGTTTTTTTGCGTTCAATTCGTTTAAAAAGCCGAAAATTATATGCGCTGAATCTTATCAAAAAAATAAACAACACTTCAGTTGTCAGCAGTGCGGTGAAAATATCCGAACTGTTAAAGCGTATCTGCGTGTATAAATATCCTGATGCCGTCAATATGTTCGGCAAACAATGGATTGAATTTTTGAATTCTCACACCAAACAACGTGTATCGGCAAAAGCGGAAGAGTTGCTGATAAATGCTCCTTATATTTCTGAAAGTTCGCGAAAATATGACGAAAGTCAGCTGACCGAACTCAAAGATTATGCAAAAAAATGGATAGGAGAAAACCTATGATTACTCTTTCTTATCCTTATGCTTTGTTGCTTCTTGTTTTGCCATTATTTATCAGATTTTTGTTGCCGAGGGTTAAAGGTATGCACGGCGACGGACTTAAAATTCCTTTTCTGAATGATTTGGAGCAAATAAAAGCAAAAAACAAATCAGCTCCGTCAATTTCCGTTAATTATAAAAAAAGCACAAATTATGTATTTTTATATCTTATTTGGGCTATGCTTTGCCTGTCGGCAACGCGTCCGATTTTGAGCGGAGAGCCTTTCCGCCCGAAAAATTTCGGACACGAAATAATTATGGTTATGGATATTTCAACCTCTATGTTGGAGCGTGATTATCGTTTGAATGACAAAAGAATCTCCCGTATGGATGCAGTAAAAATAGCGGCTTATAATTTTTTGCAAAATCGCAACAATGATAAAATCGGTCTTGTGCTGTTCGGAACGCAGGCTTATTTGCAAGCACCGCCGACATTTGACAACGAATCCGTTAAGAACATCATTTTGGATATGCAACCGGGAATGGCCGGAAAATCAACCTCTATCGGTGATGCGGTCGGTATTGCGGTTCAGGCGCTTGACAATGATAAATCCGACGTTGAAAAAGTTATAATTCTGCTCACCGACGGCGAAAATAATGATGGCTCCATAACTCCGACACAAGCACTTATGCTCGCAAAAAAGAGTAATGTTAAAATATATACAATCGGAGTTGGCAACGAACAGTCTTTACTCCAATCATTTTTCGGAAATTTCGGAGGGATGCAAATCGATCGTGACAATCCGGAACTCAAAGCCCTGGCTTCTGAAACTTCCGGTCAATACTTTAAGGCTTCCGATACCGAATCATTGTTCAAAGTATATGCTGAAATTGACAAACTTGAGGCAGAAGAAAACGAAGATAATTTCGTGAAAAACATCACCGAATTATACTACATTCCTTTGCTTATGGCGGTTATAACGGCATTTTTGCTGTTGCTGATTGAAAGGATAAGAAAATGAGTGAGTTTTTGCAAAATTTTCATTTTATCCGTCCACTGATATTACTGCTCCTGATTTTGCCGGCAATAGCATTGCTGTTCCGTAAAAAGGCCTATGACGAATTGTCTTCCTGGGAAGAAGTATGCGATAAAAATCTGCTTTCTTATCTTTTAATAAAAGGGCAAAACAGCCGAAGAAAAAATCTGTTCAGGCTGATTTGGATAGGACTTGTTTCCGCTATAATATCAGCTTCCGGCCCGACATGGAAGCAGGTTGAAATGCCCGCACTTTATGAGCAAAACCCTCTGGTTATTGCGCTAGAGCTCTCTACCGATATGGACAATTCATCAAACAATTTGCAACGCGCACGCTATATGATATCTGATATTTTGCGCGCCTCGCCTGATACACAAAGCGGTTTAATCGTATACACAAAAGAGCCTTTTATGGTTTCCCCCATCAGTGAAGATTATCGTATTATCGAAAACATATTGCCGGCCGTTGATATATCGATTATGCCGGCAAACGGTAATAATTCGGGCAGAGCCGTTACTCTTGCCATTGAAAAATTGAAAAACGCAGGATTCTCTTACGGCAACATTTTACTTATAACGACCGACAGCGGAGAAAATGCGGTTCAGGCTATAAAATCAGCACAAAATGCAAAAAACAGCGGTTATAAAGTCAGTGTTATCCAAGTCAGCGGACAAACTGATGATATGCTTCAAAAAATTGCCGAATCCGGCGGAGGTATATATTTGAATTCTCATCATAATCCGCTTGAATTCAGCGAGTTTATAAACCGTAATTTTGATAAAACTTCCGAAGAATCAAAAAATAAGATTTCAATCTGGGAAGATTATGGATATTACTTGCTATTTATACCGATGTTTTGTTGCTTATTGCTGTTCAGACGCGGAATTTTTGCCTTTATTCTGATGTTTTTTGCCGTTTCAAACGCTTATGCCGGCTTCTTTTTGAATAATAATCAGGAAGGACTTAAAGCTTTTAATGAAAACGATTTCACAAAAGCTGCCGAAAAATTTGAAGACACCAACTGGCAGGGGTCAGCTCTTTATCGTGCCGGAAAATTCAGTGAAGCACTGGAAAAGTTTAATCTGGACTCATCGGAAACCGGCCTTTATAATCAGGGTAACGCCTTGGCAAAATCCGGAAAAATAGAAGATGCAATCAAGAAATACGAAAAAGTATTAGAATTAAATCCGCAAAATAAAGATGCCGAATTCAATTTGGAATATCTGAAAAAACAACAAGAAAATCAGCAAAATCAAAATTCTTCCGGAAATGATGAAAATAACGAAGAAAATAAGCAAAATAATGATTCTCAAAGTGCGTCCGGCGAGCAGGAGCAAGAGGAAAATCAGCAAAATAATCAACCGGATTCTTCTCAAGCCAATGAACAAAATCAAAATCAGCAGAACTCCGGCGCACAAAACAATCAAGCCGAACCGCAAGAAAATGAAGCCGGAGAAAATAATAATCAGGAACAAGAATCTGATAATAATGCCAATCAGGGGGAAGATTCTGAAAATCAGACGACCGAACAGCAAGATACAAATCGCAATCAGGACGGCGAAAAAAATGACAATCAAAACAACGCTCAAGCCTCTTTTGCCCCCTTGCAAAATGATGATGAGCAAATTACATCTGAAGAAGCGCTGGCAAAGGCGCAACAATATCGCTTAATTGAAACTGATCCGGGCGGATTGCTTCGTGAGTTTATCCGTGCAGAATATGAAAAAAACAGATATAAGGATTAAAAAAATGATGATTAAAAAGATTTTATTTTTTGTTTTATGCATTATGTTTTCGGCATCTTCAGCAATGGCACAAAATTTTGTTGCCCGCACAAGCCGAACCGAGTTGCCGTATGGCGAAACGCTTATGCTGATATTGGATTATGACGGGAGCGACACAAATTTACGTCCTGATTTGAGTGTGTTAGACGCTGATTTTAAAGTGTTTTCCACTTCTCAATCGCATTCTACGCAAATCATAAACGGTAAAGCCTCAAGTTCAAATCAGTGGCAAATTGCTTTAATGCCGAAACGAAGCGGAGCAATAAATATTCCTGAAATATCTCTCGGAAATCTGAAAAGCAATCCTGTTGCTCTCAATGTTTTTGAAGGAAATATCAACGGACAGGAAGGCACTCCGACTTATACCCGCTTTGAGCTGAGCGCCGAACTTGAAAATAAAGAAGCATATTTGCAACAGCAGGTAAATTATACTCTGACTCTGCTTGATGCCGGCGGTTTGCAGACGAATGCACCGCAATTTATCGGCAATCAAAACGGTGAATGGATTATTAAACAAATAAAGCAACCGACCGTTGAAAACAAAACAATTAACAACGTTAATGTCAGAGAAATAAAATTCTATTATGCACTGTTTCCGCAAAAAAGCGGAATTCTCGAAACTCCGGCGGTCGAACTTAACGGCTTTTACATAAATCCGAGCAAACAACCGCAACAAGTCCAATCTCTGTTCGGAAACGGCTTTTTTGATACGGGTATTGAAATTTTTGATATGATGGCTGCCCGCTCCCCGATTTCATTGACCGTAAAACCGGAAAAGATAGAAGTTAAACCGATTTTGGCGGAATATGGTAACAATTGGTGGCTACCGGCTAAAGCTGTTGAAGTGAATGCGCAATGGGCAAACGAAAATCAAAAATTCAAAGTCGGAGAAGCGGCCGAAAGAATAATATCTCTGGCGGCAGTCGGTGTGCTTGATACTCAGCTTCCGGAGCTTAAAATAAGGCAAAACGGTGAAATAAAGCAATATCCGGAAAAACCGGTTCGATCATCTGCTGTTGATAAAAACGGCAATGTTGTTGCGCTTGAAGAAATGAAAAATGTTTATATTCCGCAAAAAGCCGGAAAAATTATGGTTCCGGCGATTTCTATTGCTTGGTTTGATACCGTAAACAACGAAATAAAATATGCACTTGTTCCGGAAGAAACCATAATAGTTGAGCCGAATCCGGAAATGATGCCGGAAAAACCTTATAACAGTTATGCCGTTTCTGCAGACAAAAATCAAATCTCAAGCGAGCCGACAGAAGATAATATTAATTCTGAAAAAACAACATATTATCAAACCATGTTTGCAATTTTGTTAGCCTTTATCGCCGGTTTATTGCTCTCTTATGTTTTGTTCGGAAAAAAGAATAAAAAAGCAGAAAAAACGCCGGAAATTAAAGCCAAAGACATCGAAACTCTGGCTAAAAATGCTGATTTTAAGGGACTTCGTGATGCTTTGATTATTTGGGCGCAAAATCGCTATAAAAATCAAAAAATTACCGATTTGCAATCAATTTCCGATAAAGTTCAAAATGATGAGTTTACGCAGGAAATAAATAATATCTCGCAGAATCTCTACGGGAAAAAGCAAAAAAATTGGAATTCTGATAACTTTATAAAGATTTTCAACAAAATCAAAAAGCAAAAAGTCAGTGCTAAAAAATCAGCTGATCCCCTGCCTAAACTTTATAAAGACAAGATGTAGATAAGAGTTGTTGATGGTTGTCATTTGCAAAAAAGTGTTATATAAATTCAGCAGTTATAATATTTTTTGAGATTTGCAAATGACAGCCTACAATATTGAAATTAAAAACTTAAACAAATATTACGGCAAAATTCACGCCCTGAAAAACTTTAATTTATCCGCTAAAAAAGGTGAAATTATCGCTTTGCTCGGTCCGAACGGTGCCGGAAAATCAACCTTGATGAATATGATTTCCGGTTATTTGGCTCCGACATCCGGTGAAATCATTATTCTCGGAAAAAATATTAAAGAAAATATGATATCAGCCAAAGCTAGTATCGGATTTTTGCCGGAAGGCGCGCCAATGTATCCGGACATGACGGTTTCGGCCTTTTTACGCTATATGGCTTCATTTTCCGATGCCGGAACAGACAAAGTTAATGAAGTTATTGAAACGGCAAATCTGCAGGCTGTCAAAGATCAAAAAATCGAAACTCTGTCAAAAGGTTATGCTCGTCGTGTAGGTTTTGCGCAAAGCATTCTTGCTAACCCGCCGATTTTGCTCCTTGATGAGCCCACTGACGGCTTAGACCCTAATCAAAAAGAGCATATTCGAAAACTAATAAAAGAATTCGGCAAGAACAAGACCATAATCATTTCAACTCATCTTTTGGAAGAAGCCGAAAGCGTATGTAACCGTGTCGTAATAATGAGCAAGGGAGAAATTAAGGCCGACGGAACTTTGAAAGAAATTTTGAAAAATACCGGCAAAAAATCAATTAAAAATGCCTTTTTACAACTAACAACTTCACAGGACTAGAAATATGAAAAAACTTTTTGCAGTCATAAAAAATGAATTGTTACGCTATTTTACATCGCCGTTGGCTTATGTTTATCTGATAACGTTTTTAATTTTAAACGGTTCTTTTGCTGTTTATTTCGGGCATTTTATTGAGCGCGGAACGGCAGATTTAAGCCCTATGTTTGCTTTTCAGCCGTGGCTGTATCTGCTTTTTATAACCGGAATTTCCATGCGCCTGTGGGCTGAAGAATTCAAAAGCAAAACGATTGTGCAAATTATGACTATGCCGGTTTCTACCATAACTCTGGTATGGGGAAAGTTCTTTGCATCGTGGATTTTTTGCGCCATCGCATTGTTGCTGACATTTCCGTTTGTGATAACCGTTAATATATTGGGAGATCCGGATAACGGCGTAATTTTGCTCGGATATATCGGTAGTTTTGTTTTGGCCGGTGCAATGCTTTCTATTTCGCAAACAATGTCCGCACTGACCAAAAATCAGGTTATAGCCCTGGTTTTGGCGGTTATTGCCAACCTGATTTTCTTTTTAAGCGGAGTTGAATATGTTTTGGCCTTTATTCGTCCGATTGTTCCCTCATACATTACGGATATGATTGCCTCATTCAGCTTTTTGACGCACTTTAACACAATGATTATGGGGATTTTAGAGCTGAGAGATATTGTATTTTTTGCTTCGATAATATTGCTGTTTAATTTTACCACGGTCATTATAATTGACTTCAAAACCAGCGGTATGTCAGCATTTTTACAATCAGATAACAAGAAAAGCTATATCATTCTTTTTACGGCATTTTTGCTTATGTTCGGCGGAATTAACCTCTTGGCGAATAATCTGCTTCGTCGTTTTCAATATGATTTTACAGAAGAAAAAATATATACTCTCGACCGCAACACCATCAACATTTTGCGCAACATCAAAAATCCGGTAACGGTTAAACTCTATTATTCTCCCATACTCGGCAATAATAACAGCGATATGCGAGCTATGTTTGACCGTATCAAAGTTTTGCTTTCGCAATATAAAGCCATTGCCGGCAAAAAATTCGAATACAAAATATATACGCCCTACCCCTTTGATAAAGTTGAAGATATTGCTTTAGGGGAAGGTTTAGAGCCATTGCCTTCAGTAGAAAACAACAGTAATGCGCTTTTCGGTATGACCATTACCGACGATACCGACAGAAAACAGGTTATTCCGTTCTTAGCACCGGAAAGAGCCGGATTTTTGGAGTATGATATTTCCGAAAAAATATTTTTGCTTTCGCACAGTAAAAAAACTCTCGGAATAATCACCTCCCTTCCGATATTGGGCGGACAAACGGAAAACAGTATGATTTTTGATCGTTGGGAGATAGCTAACCAACTCGGAAAATTTTATAATCTCAAACAAATCGAAAAAGCCGATGATTTTACCGATATTGATTTATTGATGATTGCACACCCGAAAAACTTGGATAATGATATTCAACAAAAAATTAAAGATTTTGCCTTATCAGGCGGAAAAACCATAATTTTTCTTGATATAGCACCGGAAGCACTTCGCCTGATATCATCAATAAACAATAAATTTGAAAAATCTGATTTCGGAGATTTAAGTCAATTCTTCGGTTTCAAATTTTACCCCGAATACGTTGCTGCCGACTTCGATAACTCCATTTTAGTTGACTCCTCCAGCAGTTATAGAACAAATACGAACTTTACCAATGATGTTATCCAGTTTATCGTAAAAAAAGATGAGATAAACCCTAAAATGCCGGAAACTGCTAACCTCAAGCAAATAATGTTTTCATCGGCAAGCGTTTTAATGCCGGCAAACAAAAGCGTTAATTTCACTCCGCTGATAAAAACAAGCAAAGACTCGGCGATTATGCCGGCAAAATTCGTAACCGAAAACAAAAACCCGGCCGATATTTTGCGTTTTTACGAGCCTGATGACAACACAAAGATTCTGGCGGCAAGAATTTCAAGCAAGAATATGAATTCGCCGATTGATTCGATTGTTGTTGCCGATACCGATTTGCTTTATGATTCATTTTGGACCAAGATATACAACCTGCCGAACAGCCGTTTTATCGTTCCGATACTTGATAATGCAAACTTTGTGCTGAACGCTCTTGAAGCATTAAGCGGAGAAAACTATCTTTCATCGTTGCGCGGTAAATCTGCAATACAGCGCAGATTCAACAGTATAGAAAGATTACGGCGCGAAAATAAACTCGATTATTCTAAAAAAGAACTCGAAATTTTTAACGAAATTGACAACGTAAAACAAGAATTGCAGAATATTTGGGCGCGCAAAGATTATGAAAATCGTGAAATTTTTACCGCTGACGATTTGTTGACGATAAAAAGTATCAGGCAAAAACTTGATGCGCAGAGGCGCCTCTTGGGTGAAATTAAAAAGAACTCAAATCAAAGCCTTGAGGAAAAATTTATCATTATAAAATTCGTAAATATATACCTTATCGCCCTGATAATCGGGCTTTTGGTTTTGCTGAAATATATTGTAAACACACGAAAATTGCAAAAATTTGCGCAAAAATCCTGCTTTAAAGATAAAAAACTGCAAATTATATGCCTTATATCGGCAATAAGCGTTGTTTTTGGCGGACTTACGGTGTATTACACCAATCGCAGTAATATTGATTTATATGAAAACAAGCCGGTTTTTGCCGATTTGGGCGAAAATATCAATCAGCTCTCGGAGATAACCGTTAAAAATAACCATCAGGAAACTGTTCTTTCACTTAATAACGGCGTATGGATTAACAAAAAACATCCGGAATTCGTGGTTATGCAGGAACAAGTCAGAAGCTTTTTGAGTGCGCTTTTGGAGGCTTCTTATTATGAAAAAAAATCCGATAAGGCCGAAAATTTGGCTTTATTCGGCCTGCTTCCGCTTGAAGACGAAAATTCTTCTGCCGTTGAAATAAGCCTGAAAAATCAAAAAGGAGAAAGCATAACAACATTTTTGCTCGGTAATTTCGACATTGATTTGGGGCGCGGTTCCAAAGCGGCATACATCAGATTTCCGCAAAGTTTTCAGGTTTGGATGATAAATGCTGATTTTGTTGACGCATCTGCTGATTGGAAACAATGGATATTGCGCACAGTATGGGATCTTAAAATCGGAAGAATTAAGAGTTTTGATAATATCTCGAATGTTGATACGCTGGTTGATATAACAAAAATTTTAATCAACACCGACATATCAGAAAGCTCAAAAAAGCTCGAAAATGCAGAGAAATTATATGATATTTTACTGAAAGATGAAAATTATAATGCGGTTTATCTGCGTGTTTATTCCGACGGAACAGATTATTACCTCAAATATGACTTTATGCCTCCGGTTGTCGGATTTTATGCTAAAGAGTTGGAACAGCATTCAAAAGACATATATTATAAAATCGATCGCAAAAACTGGGATTTAATCGACTATGTCAAAAAGTGAAAAAAAATATAATATTGCAGGCTTAAAAAAAAGCGCGGTTTTTGCCAGTATTTTCGTAGCAATAGCGCTTTCTGCCATAAAGTTGTTTGCCGCAATATATACGGATTCTCTTGCCATAACCTCATCTTTCGTGGACAGTCTGACTGATGTAATATCTTCGCTTATCACAGCCGGAGCCGTGTATATCGCACTAAAACCGGCAAATTGCAACCATCGTTACGGTTTCGGCAAAACTGAGGCTGTCAGCGCGGTTATACAAGCCGTTTTTATTGCTGTTTCGGCCGGATATGTTATGTTTGACGGCATTAAAAGAATTATCACACCGGTTGAAGTAAAACAAACCGATTTCGGTATTATGATTATGCTGATAAGCATTTTTTTGAGTTTGCTTTTGGTTGCTTATCAAAAATATGTGGCAAAGAAAACAGGGTCGCTGGCAATCAGTGCCGACAGTGCGCATTATTTGAGCGATTTGGCAACAAATTCTGCCGTAATATGCTCACTTATTGCGGAAAAATATTGGAATTCGCCTTGGTTTGATTTATCTGCCGCCTTTTTTGTAATAGTTTATTTGTTATATCAGGCAATAAATCTCGGGAAACAAGCCTTTGATATGCTCACAGATCACGAGCTTGATGAAAGCATACGAACGCAAATCAGCAAATTGATTATGCAAACATACGGGGTTATGGGATTTCATGATTTCAGAACACGTGATTTGGGCGGAAAATATTTTTTCGAACTTCATATAGAAGTCGATGGCAATATAAGTTTATATCAAGCCCATGAAATTGCGGATAATATCGAACAGAATATCTTAAAAATGTATCCTGATGCGCAGATAATTATTCATGAAGATCCGTTCGGCATTGAGGAAAATCGCTTGGATAACACCTTGCCCGAAATGTGTCAAAAAGTGTAAAAGATGCAAATATTCCTTGCTTTGAACAAAATATGATATAATCTGTAGCCATTACATAATACTAATTCTTTGGAGACTTTTGTTATGAATGGTCATAATGACATTTTGTCGGCACGAACAACTATAGATAAAGAAATCGAAGCTCTTCGTGTTTTGGAAAATCAAATAGATGATAATTTCAGTAAAGCGCTTGATCTTATGCAAAATGCAAAAGGTCGCGTAATTGTTACGGGAATGGGAAAATCCGGTCATATCGGGCAAAAAATTGCCGCGACTTTGGCTTCAACCGGCACTCCTTCATTTTTCGTGCATCCGGCGGAGGCCAGCCACGGCGATTTGGGCATGTTTACCAATGATGATGTCGTCTTGGCTATTTCAAACGGCGGTGAATCAAAAGAACTGGCTGATATACTTGTATATTGCAAACGTTACGGCTTACCGCTTATCGCAATGACGAAAAATCCGGACAGCACCTTGGGGAAAGCCGGCGATATTCTTTTGAAATTACCTGATTGCGGTGAGGCTTGCCCGCTCGGATTAGCTCCGACTTCTTCAACTACTGCAACGCTGGTTTTCGGTGATATTTTGGCAGTAGCATTGATGGAAAGAAAAGGCTTCTCTTCAACCGATTATAAAAAACGTCATCCGGGAGGTAAACTTGGCGCGGTTCTGAAAAAAGTTTCGGATTTGATGCATACGGGAGACGAGATGCCGCTTGTTCCGGAATATGTTACATTAAGAGATGCTATTTTGGTTATGTCTTCTAAAATGCTCGGATGCGTCGGCATTGTTGATAAAAACAACAATCTGAAAGGTATTTTAACCGATGGTGACTTGCGTCGAATTATCGCTAATGCGGATATGAATGCCGCTGTTACTTCCGTTATGGTTAAAAACCCGAAGACAATTGATAAAGATGCGCTTCTGGTTGAGGCTATCAACAAAATGAACAATACAGGAAAAGGTATTACTCAGCTCTTTGTGGTTGAAAACGAAAAACCGATCGGAATAATCCATATTCACGATTGCTTGCGTGCCGGAGTCGCTTAAGTGGCAGATACAAAGAAAATTGACACATATTTTTCCAAAGGAATTTCATCGGCATATGAGCCTGACGGGATAACTGATAAACGCACGAAAAAAGTTCGTATTGTCAAGCTGTTGTTGCCTGCCTTGGCTGCTATCATATTGGGAATTATGGTCATTTTTCCGCAGTTTAAGAAAACACAAAGCAATATTGATTTCGATATTACACTGCCGAAAAAAGGCGAACTTGAGAAATTGCACGTTGAAAACACCCTCTTTAACATAACTGATGCCGATAATAAGGTCAGCCAGTTTACCGCCGATAACATAGATGAAACCGAACCGCAGTCAAAAGTCATAAAGTTGGTAAACCCTAAAGGCAAAATTCCCCTAAAAAACGGCGGTTTTGCGGATATGCACTCGGCTTCCGGATTCTTTGATCAGGCAAATAATCGCATTACTCTGATTGAAGACGCTTTTATCAATTATAATGATGAAACAGATATTAAAACAAGCCGTGTAACTTATGATTTTAACACACATAAAGCTAAAGGAAACGCTGATATATATGTTGAAGGAATTTACGGCAAAATGCAGGCAGAAAGTTTTGCTTTTGATACCAAAAATGAGGTATATGAACTTTTCGGAGATTCGTTTTTGGATATAAAACGTGAGCCGAACAATATTCTGATTAAGGCAAAAAAATCCATAACATTGCATAAATTGTTGCAAAAAATCGTAATTCTCGGAAATGCCTCAATAAAAGAAGCCGACAGTGTTATATATGCGGATAAAATTGATGTATATTACGAAGAAATCAATAAAAAACAAGAACTTAAAGATATGCAAGCTTTCGGTTCGGTGAAAATTGTTTCGCCTAAAGGCATGGTTCGGGCGGATAAAGGAAAATACAACCCGAAAACGGAATTTTTGGAGCTTTTCGGCAACGTTGTTATCGAACAAGACGAGAATAAAATATATGGCGATTACGGCACAACGGACTTAAAAACCGGAATTAGCAAAATCGTTTCAACTCATTCAAGCTCACGCGTTCACGGAGTCTTCAAAAAAGTTAAAAAACTTGCTGCAGAAAGGAAAAATAAATGATCCTGCAACCTAATGAAAAAGAATCTATTTTGGAAGTTTTTAATATCGGAAAAAAATATAAAAATCGCACGGTTTTGCGCAACGTTTCGCTGAATGTAAAGCGCGGAGAGGCTGTCGGCTTGTTAGGTCCGAACGGAGCAGGAAAAACCACTTGTTTTTATTGCATAACCGGCCTGATTACTCCGGATTATGGCGACGTGCATATTGACGGGCAAGATATAACTACCATGCCGATGTATCGCAGGGCGCGTATGGGTATCGGATATTTGCCGCAAGAAGCATCTATTTTCAGGAGTTTGTCGGTTGAAGATAATATCAAGGCTGTTTTGGAATTGGTGATTGATGACGAAGATAAACGGGAAAATATGTTGGAAGAACTGCTGACAGAGTTTTCTATTGCCCACTTGCGCAAATCGCCGGCGATAGCGCTTTCCGGCGGTGAGAGAAGAAGGCTTGAAATTGCCAGAGCGCTTGCCAGTCAGCCGAATTACATATTGCTTGACGAGCCTCTTGCCGGAATTGACCCGATTGCTGTCGGCGAAATCAGAAGTCTGGTTGCACAATTAAAGCATCGCGGTTTGGGTGTTTTAATCACTGACCACAATGTGCGTGAGACTCTTGATATTATTGACAGAGCATATATTTTACACTCCGGAACCGTCTTAATGGAAGGCACTCCTGATGAAATTGTTGCCGATAAAAACGTCAGAAAAGTTTATTTAGGTGAAGATTTTTCATTATAATCTCTTGCATTTTTAAATCTTATTTGCTAAATTAAGGTTGAGTGGTGAGAATGCCTTGCTTATAGCAGCAATTCTCAGTATTTGTTTTAATAATTTATGACGAGGAAAAATTATGAAAATTACATTGACTGGTAAACAGGTTGATATTGGAGATAAACTCCGTAATCACGTTGAAGAAAACATCACAGCTTCGGTTAATAAGTATTTTAATGCACCTATCAGCTGCACTGTGGCTTTTTCAAAAGAAGGTGAAGAATTCGGAGCTGAAGTTACGGTTCATCCGGCTAAAAACATCATTTTGAAAGGCGAAGGAGTTGCGGCTGATCCGTATTCTGCATTTGACAACGCTTGTGCACACATTGCAACACGTCTTCGTCGTCATAAAACAAAGTTGAAAGACCATAAAGGTAAAACCGGTATGAGCGAAGTTGCAAGCCTTGCTGTATATCCGTTGCTCGAAAAAGAAGAAGAAGTTGATATTGATGAAAGCGCTCCTTTGACTATCGCAGAAACAGACGCTAATATTCCGGTTTGCACAGTTTCAGAGGCTGTTATGTTCATGGATTTGGAAAACGAGTCTGCTTTGATGTTCAGAAACGTTGCCAACAACCATATCAGTATGGTATATCGCCGTAAAGACGGTAATATCGGCTGGGTTGAGCCCAAATCTGAAAACTAAGAGGCAGAATTTTTTATGCAAATATCTGATATTTTAACAGCAAAACGTGTTTTTGTTGAGTTTAAGGCTGACAACAAGCGCTCTTTTTTGGAAGAACTTTCAAAAAAAGCCTCTAAGAGCTTAGATATCGACGAAAGAACCGTGTTTGACGCATTGCTTGAGCGAGAGAGTCTGGGATCTACCGGTTTCGGCCACGGAATTGCTTTTCCTCACGCCAGAATTGCCAACGTCAAAAAAGTAAAAGCATTTTTTGCCCGTTTGGAAAATCCTATTGATTTTGAAGCAATTGACGGACAGCCGGTTGACTTAGTGTTCTTGCTTATATCACCGGAAGACAGCGGTGCAGACCACTTGTCAGCACTGGCAACAATTTCTTCAGTTATGAAACAGGAAGATAGGTGTAAAAAACTACGTAAAGCCAAGAACAAAGACGATATTTTTGCGATTTTGAGCAAGTAAAATATCGTTTGTTAAGAATATGAATGAGGGGAGAATTTCTCCCCTTTTTGTTGCTTAAATGAAAATGGATTTGCTGAAATCTGATACATTTTTCCTTGCAATTTAAGAAAATATTTGCGATAATGAGGGCGGACAGAGAAAAAAAACTGTCTGGGGTGTGAGAACCTCATAACGGGTGTCATACATTATGACATAATTACTTCCAGCGTGGACTGGAAGGTCGCAAAATAAACCTTAAGGTCAATATGCGCACTATTTCCGTTAATAGTTCTCAACTTCCAGTCATCTCTCGAGATGACTTTTTTATTTGTATTAACTTATAAAAACATGGGAGAAAAACTATGAAAAATAAATTTTTATTACTCGGTGCAACCGCACTTTTATCCACAGGCTTGGCGATGGGAGTGAATGCATTAACCGGAGAAACAGAAGATGTAGAAGTAAAAGCCGAACTTATAAGGGCAATTTCACTTAAAAATACGGATCCTCTTGATTTCGGAAGAATAGTCGTAGAAGACGAAACAACCAGTCTGACTGTAACGATGGACTCATCGGGGGGTTCTTCTGTTACCGGAACAACTGTGGGTACACAAGGAAAAGTTATCAATGCCTATGTAGTAACGCAAGGTGGCAAAGGTATCATTACCGGTGCCAACTGCGCTCACTTGTCCCATCCTACATCAGCACACCTAAACGTCCCTACAGGATACACAGCTCCCGAGAATGTGAGTATGAGTATATATATAACAGGCCTTTCTTGTGTTTCAATCGATGACTCAACAAGCTCTTTTTATGGAACGCTGACTTTTGGCTCTAATTCGAGCACTACTCCACTTCCAGAGGGCAAGTATACCGGTAGCTTCACCGTTACTGCAATTTATCCAGAGGAAACTTCATCAGAAGGTACAAATCCTTAAATCGATTCGCTCATCAACACACAAGGCGGAGGCAATTTGCTTCCGCCTTTTTCTTGAAACTCAATTCTTTATTTTTTGCGATTCGATTCGATTTTTTTCTTATTTTCGCGCTTAAATTTGAACAAATTCTTATCCAGCTCCTCATCTACAACCTGATTATAGAGCGAAACCGTAATTTGTGTCCCCTGCGGATCAACAATTTTCCACTTTTTCAATTCAAACGGCTTATTCGAAAAAACAAGTGTAATCGGCCCGGTGTTGCCTTTGGCATATTTCAATGTCATCGACATAATACCGCTATCCTTGTGAAAATTTTCAACCTTAATGTTTTTGCCGTCGATTTTTACATCATTTGCCAACAACAAAGAGGCCGGAATGTCTTTATAATCAATGTTTGTAACCTGATCGAGCTCTTTGTCGTTATAAACAATATAATCGCCGTTTCCGACAATCAGAATGCTTTCCGGCTCAGCGTATTCCATTCTGATTTTGTTGGGTTTTGCCACATATATATCGCCCTCCGAAATCGCTCCGGCGCTCGTATTTTGCACAAAACGTGCGGTTAAACTCTTGATATTATTCAAATAATTTTCAACTTGAGCGATATCTTCCGCACTTTGCGCATAAGCATTTCCAAAAGCTGAGAAGCTCAAAGCCAAAACTGCATAAAACAAATTTTTCATCAAATCACCTGCTTTTTTCATAAAAACTGTCTTATAAATATATTTTTTTTCTTCCATTTGCAAGATATTTCCGTATTCTTTACAAAATATTAAACGCTGTTTATATATATTTTGTTCGAAACGGAGGAAAAAATGATTGATATAAATATAGTTAAGTCAGAACTTACACACATGAGAGATATTGCAACGGCAGAATTTTCAGGATTTGCCGTCGGTTGCGCGTTGGAAGATATTTTCGGTCGTTTTCACTGCGGAGCGAATAGCGAATATGAAGACAGAACTGCCGGTTTGTGCGCAGAAAGTTCGGCTATTGCCGCAATGAGCTCCTCTGTCGGCGCAACAAAAGTAAAAACAATATACTTAAGCGGTGGTCCGAAAGATGATCCTGACTACAACAAGCCGGTTCTTCCCTGCGGACTTTGTCGCCAAAGATTAGCTGAAATCTGCGACGAAAACACTGATTTTATATCAATTTCTCCGAAAGGTGAAATTAACTTTCAATGCAAATTTACCGAACTTTATCCGCTTCCGTTTACCTCAGAAAAAAGTCCGGAACTGATTGAATTTATCAACACAAAACGCAGGGCTTTTTCGTTTGACAATTCTAAAGACATCAACGTTGTTTTGCAAAAGCTTCACGATCGTTCTTTCCCCGTATCCGGAAAAAGGGAAGCTTGCGTTATTGAATTAGCGAACGGCTCAATCGTTACCGGAAACTATTTCGGAACAGCCTGCTATAAAGCTGATATAGACGCAAAAACTGCCGCCTATTCGAAAATAGCACGGCAGAATCTGTGGTCAGAAATCAAAAAGGTTCACTTTTTAGGCTAATTCAGCCAAAACCTTTTTTGCATATTCGCGAAGTTCAGGATTGTTTATCAGGCTCAAGCGAATGTTGGCTTTTGCCAATTCGTCGTTTGTTCCGCAGTCGTATCTTTCTCCTTCGCACAAAACACCGACCAAACGAGTCCCGTTTTGCACAGCCACATTTATAGCGTCAGTCAAATTGATTTCGCCGTTTCCACCTTTACCGATTGTCGGCAATATATCCATAATTTCGTTCGGCAAAATATACGGCCCCATGCTGGCATATTCCGACGGCACTTCTTCCAATTTCGGTTTTTCCATCAAACCTTTAGCATAAACCGTTTTGCCGTCACTATCCGGTTCTGCTCCGACTAAAACACCATATCTGGTCATTTCTTCACGCGGAAACTTCATAATATTTTCAACAATTCCGCCGGTTTTATTATAAACATCGAGCAATTGCTTCAAAACTCCGGCACCATTGTGATTTATATAAACATCATCAACATACATAGCGACAAAATTACGTTTACCGACAATATCTTTTGCCATCAAAACGGCATGACCTGAGCCTTTCGGTTCTTTTTGCTCAACAAACGAAAACTTCATACCATCAGGAACAACAGCTTGCAGTCTTTGCAAAATATCCAGCTTATTTTTCTCTTTCAGGCTTTTTTCAAGTGCTTCGTTTTTAGTAAAATAGTTTTCAAAAACCTTTCTGGAAACTTCATTATTATACACAAAAACAACTTCTTCAATGCCGATTTCTTTGCATTGATTTATGGCATATTGAATAATCGGCAAGTTATCCAAAGTCAAAAAACCTTTGTGAATAGCCTTGGTTGCCGGCAAATTTCGGGTTGAATATCCCGCTACCGGTAACACGCAAACTTTTGGTTGTTCCATCATATTTAATCTCCTTTATAATTTATATATGCAAGGATTTTGAAATTATAAATCCCTATTCTTCTTTTTTCGTTATATTTCCGGTCATTTCTTTGATTTCACCGACAATTGCTCGCAAAAATGACGGTTTTTGCTCAGCTACCTCCGGTTCTGGCTCTTTCTCATCTTCATCAGCACGACGAACTTTTCCGCTTAATTTTTTGATTTCACCGCTGACGGACCTCAAATAAGAAGCCGGTTTTTCTTTTTTAGTTTCAGTCACTGATTTTTTATTTTCGGCAGCGACATTTGCTTCTTTCTTTTCTTCTTCAGCAACATTTTGATTTTCAGCGTTTTCTTTCGTAGCATTTTCTTCTGTATTTTGCGCCTTTGTAAGCATCTCTTTCATAAGATTCAATGACGCGTCGATATTATTTGTCATTTCTTGTAATTTGTTCTTTGCATTATCATTCAATTCGTGAATACGCCGATTATAATCTTCAACTTCATCGAGTTTTAAGTTTCTCTCGGTTCCGTAAAATTCCTGCATAACCTTTGAATAAATACCATCTATGGCAACATAATCATTCTCAACATTTTTTCTGCTCTCAACGAATTCTTTATCCTGCAAGAAATCAACCGGCGGAAACATTTGCGCTCCGACAAGAATATTCCTGTTTATATCTGCACGATATTCCATAACTTTTATTTTTGCCGTTTTGTAAACATCAATAATACTGTCATAATACAAAGTATAGTCCTCACGCGCGGATTCTTCGCTCATTTTTGAAATTTTATCGCGTATTTGTTGCACAGATTGAGCATATACATCATATTTCCCTTTAGCAAATTCAAGTTCGTCTGACGACACTTTTTCTTTATTTTCAAGTGCCAAAAGATAATTAACCGATTCATAAACATATTTTGCTTGTTCAAGAGCGGCAACATACTCTCTTTTAAGGTCTTTTTTCTTGGTGGAATCAATATGATTTTGCAACTCCGGCATCAAATTATTTTCCAAATCATCTTTCAACGGGCGTAATTTATCGTTTTCTGCCAAAAGTGCATCTTTTATTTGCTTTTCGGCGGCAGCCTGGCGATCGGCTCTTTCTTGCGCCAACTGTTGCCAATAATTGTCGTATTTATCGGAAATAGCCTGTATATCTGCATTGCAACTCGGCTTATCCATACTGCCGGCACAAGTTATTGTCATATTCGGCATTTCTTTTAAATTCGGGAAAGAAACAACGTTAACATCGTTAATTGTCCATTCCGACAAATCTCCGCTGATTTCCGATGAAACAACATAATTATCCGCCGTCATTGAAATATTTGTATCTTTCGGAGTATAAAACTTGCCAGGTTCAAAAACAAGCGAACCTGAAATTGACTTAAATGAGGTTGTATTTCTATTCATATTTTCAGAAACAAATCGGGTTAAACCTTTAGATTCTTCTCTATCCTTCAAATTATTATAAATCGGCAACAAACTCCAGCCTTTCAGTGTAACATCATTCATATCAAACGACACATCGGCATTTAATTGTGAATACATTGTAGCAACGGAATTAAAATTCGTCCTGAAGGCAGTATTAACTGTTGCGCTTCCACCCATAATTCCGTAAACAGATCCGTCCAATCCCAAATTGCTGACCGCCATATCAGAAAAGCTCAAATTACCGGAAAGGCCATCTTTTTGTTTTGTTCTGTCCAAGGTTATCAAACCATTAACATTAGCACCGTGATAAACAGCCTTTATATCCTTTGCCATAATTTTTTTATCGGCAATTTCAATATCTGCCGAAGCATCGGTTACAATGGTGCCGTTATACGTCAACCGATCAACGGCAACTTTTCCGGAATATTCAAATCCGTCAAAAACATCATAATTCAGAACAGCGCTGTCCAAATAAGGTTTTTCGATAAAAATCGACTTACGCGCACCGCGACTTATGCTGAACGATTTATCGGAAATATCTTTTTGATTATAAAGCAACTGCGAAAGATCAATATTATTAAAATGAACATCTCCGCTTATTTTTGTTTTTTCAGCGCTCAAATCAACATCGACATTACCTTTTATAGTGTAAACCCCGACTAATATATCTGCATCCATAAGCTTAAATTCATCAGATGTTCCGCTGATTTGAGTATCAATCGTAAACAACGCTTTATTGATAAAGCCATAGTTTTTATTATCAAAAAAGTTTTCCATAAATTTTGCAAAATCAGGAGCCTTAATACTTAAATCTCCCTCATAAGTTTTGGTATTATCATCGGAATCGACTATCGTTCCGTCGTAAACACACTCAACATCGTCAATATCGCTTATTGCTTTTAACTGCAAATTCTCGAAACTTCCGCTGACAACACCTCGACTTCTTAACTTATTGATATCATTTGCTTTTCCTTTATATGAAGAATCGATTTTCGCCATAAAAGCGGAAAAGTCATCGACTTCAAAAGTATAATTCATTTTTTCAAAAATGGGAGCTTTTCCAAAACCCGACAACATACCGCTTGCAGTTATATCTGCTTCATAAAAATTATTTGATTTCAGATTTTTGATTTCCATTTTTCCGTTTATCAACTCGGCTGAAAAATCAGTCTTACCATATGCGGTTTTATCCATTATTATCCCGGGGATACTTAAATCAACAAACAAATCGGCAGATTCCAAAAATCCGAGTTCTTTGAACCTGAATAACATTTTTTCAATAACACTTTCTGCCATATAATTTTCCGGCAAAGGAACAAGATAGTTATCCAAATTTATAACATTATCGGTTGAAGCCTTAACCGACCACGTTTTTCTGGTATCTGCGATATAGCTGACTTCTGCCTCAATATTTATCTTATCAAAACCGACTTTCAGCGGAGTGATTTTCATATTTTTCGGAGTTCCGGAAGCATTCATTGCTATTTGCGCACTTTTATATGTTGCCGGAACGATAATTTTCGGATCATAACCTAACCAATTGGACATTTTTTGAAAATCATCGGTAACAAGAACAAAATCAAGATTATATGTCAGTTTTTCACCTTCGGGATACATTCTTCCTCTGGAGGCAATTTTTGTATTTCCCGGAGCTAGCAGCGACAAGTTTTTCAATACAAAGATATTGTTTATGACCTCGAAACCGGCAACAAAATTTTGCAATTCATAACCATGCAAAAGAGTTTTAACTGCTTTAACATCAAGAACTAAATCATACGCAAAATCAGGCTTATACGGAGCATCAGAATTCCAAATTTCCAAAGTTTTGTCCTTAACAAACATCTTTATGGCATCTAAATCCAAGTCTGTCATTTCAAACACGGCTTCAATCTTCGGTTTACGGCGATTTTGCGCGCTTCCGACCATTTGTGCGAGCGGAACAACAATATTTCCGGCACCGATATTTTGCCCGTATTTTATAACAAAATTAGAAAGATCAAGCCGTGTTTTATTAGTTCTGATTTCGCTTGAAATCACCAAAGGCTCTTTGATTTCAAAATTCGGCACCAGATTCTCATCAATCAGCCCTAAAATAAAAATCGGATCTTTCGACTCTGCCATGATACCACCGCTTAAAGCATTATTTTCTGCCATATATGTTCCGTCAAAACGGACATAACTTTCTGTCGGCGCGTGTATAACCGCTAAATTTATCGGTGTAGCGTATCCTTCATTTTTCGATCCCATTGCAAAAATAAATCCGAACGTTTCATTTTGTTTTGCAAAATTTCCTTCCATTCTGTAAGGTCCGCGCATAGATTCCGCAGAAACTTCGGCTGTAACATTTTCCATATTAAAGCTGTATTTGTTTAATTTATCTTCAACGCTGATTTGCGAATTTTTCAGCATAACACTGCTGAGTTCCAGCTTTTCGCTGTCGGAAGAATAGTCATTGATGCTTTCGTTTTCTTCCCAGTTAAGTTTTCCTTCTTCCGAAATTCTAAAATTAAGCTTAGAATTTTCCAGTGACATAGACGTAATCTGCAATGAACCTTGTAACAAAGGCAATAGCTGAAGCTCGGCAACCATATTCGGTATTTCAGCCAAAACGCTTGTTCCCTCACGATTATAAAGTTTAACATCTCTGGCTTCCAAATACGGCGACGGCAACAAAGAAAAATTCACTTTTCCGTCAAACACAATCTTTTTTCCGGTTGTGTTCATAACCTGCTGAACCATTCTGCCTTTATGCTTATTCCAATCCATATTGGCAACGTAAAAATAAAGTCCGGCCACAATTGCTGTTATCAGCGCCAAAATTCCAAGCAATATTTTTTTCACAAGAGCTCTCCTTGCCTAATATTATTCTGTAAATTAAACAAACTTTAATGTATTATATATAAAAAATATTTATATTAAACAAAAACTTTCACTTTTTGATATGTTTTATGCTGTAAGGAGGCAAAATGGATCATAGAATCTCTGATTATATCATAAAAGCGACTAACGATTATCGTCCGGAAATCGCCATCTGCACCGGCTCCGGTCTCGGAGGAATTGCCGACCAAATCGAAAAAGAATACTTTATAACTTATGATGAAATCGGCGGAAATCCGAAAAGTAAAGTCACCGGACACGGACACGGCGGTTTTGTCATCGGAAAAATCGGCAACAAAAAAGTTATATGCTTGGTCGGCAGGAGCCATTTATATGAAGGCTGGCGAGAAAGTGATGTATATTGGGTTATGAGTGAACTGAAGCTTATCGGAGTAAAGCAAATTATTTTTAATAATGCGGCCGGATCTCTTGATATAAACATTCCGCCTTCTTCCGTTATGTTGATTACCGATCACATAAATTTTTCCGGACATAACTCTCTGGTCGGACTGGAAAATCCGTTTGTTGCCGGTGATAAATTATATGATCTTGAAATGATTGACGCATTTAGAAAAATTGCCAAAGAAAATAACATAAAATTGTTTGAAGGAACGTATGTTATGGTCTTAGGTCCGAACTTTGAAACTCCGGCAGAAACTAAAATGTTCCAATTGTTCGGAGCTCAGGCCGTCGGTATGTCAACAGTGCAAGAGGTTTTGGCCTGCGCGTATGCAAAAATAAGAATATCTGCAATCTCAATAATCAGCAACTATGCAACCGGAATTTCAGATGAACCTATTACTCACGAGCAAAACCTCAAAAATGTAGAAGCAGCAAGACAAAATATGGATATTCTGATAAAAAAATATATCGAGTCACTCTAGGAGAATTGTTATGTTTCCACAAGAAATTATCATCAAAAAACGCGATAAAAAGCCTCTTTCTGCCGAAGAAATAAAGTTTTTTATAAACGGAGCGGCAAAAGGGATTATCTCTGATTGTCAGGTCGGAGCTTTTACCATGGCTGTTTTTTTGAACTCGCTTTCCAAACGTGAACTTGTGGATTTAACACTGGCTATGCGTGATTCCGGTGATGTCTTAAGTTGGAATCTCGACAAGCCTATTATCGATAAACACTCAACCGGCGGGGTCGGCGACAAAATCAGCCTGATGCTAGCCCCGATTTTAGCCACTTTTGATGTTTATGTTCCGATGATTGCCGGCAGAGGCTTGGGACACACCGGAGGAACTCTTGACAAGCTAGATTCCATTCATGGCTATAAAACATTGGTCGATGTCGAAAAATTTAAGGAAACAGTCAAAAAAATCGGGTGTGCAATTGTCGGTCAAAGCTCAAATTTAGCTCCTGCCGATAAAAAAATATATGCTATTCGCGACGTTTCCGGCACAGTCGAATCCATTCCGCTGATAACGGCTTCAATCTTATCGAAAAAACTTGCCGCCGGACTTGAATATCTGGTTATGGACGTAAAATGCGGAAACGGCGCTTTTATGTGCAATTATGAAGATGCTAAAACGTTGGCAAAGACCATTGTTGAAACCGCAAATGGTGCCGGAACAAAGACTTCCGCATTTTTGACCGATATGAATTCGGTTTTGGGGACAACTGTCGGAAATGCGTTGGAAATCAATGAAACACTGGCTTATTTGAAAAATGAAAAACGCAACGAACGAGTTGATATAGTCACAAAAACTTTGGCCTCCGAGCTTTTGATCAATACAAAAATTGTTCCGGATATAAAGACTGCGGAAACTCTGATTGAAAAAAGTATCACTTCCGGAAAAGCGCTCGAAAAATTCGCCGAAATGGTTTATGCCTTGGGCGGACCGGTTGACTTTTGCGAAAGGACGAAAAATTATATGGACACCGCAAAAATCATTAAACCGCTCTATGCTCTGCAAAAAGGTTATATATCTGCAATGGATACACGCAAAATCGGTATGTCGCTTATCGCCTTACACGGCGGACGCACTTCGCCGGAACAAAATATTGACCACGCAACCGGTTTTGATGAATTTTGCCAGATAGGCGATTATGTTGATGAAAAAACTCCGCTTGCCATAGTTCACGCACAAAACGAAAACGAATTTGAAGAAGCCTCGGAAATGATTTTATCTTCAATTAAAATAACTGAAAATAAACCGCTTAAAAAATCACCGATTTATGAGAGAATATCTTAATTATTCGTGCATAAACTGATCGTTACGATTAACATAAGCCGACAAGATAATACCGAAACTTGCCATAATCGATAATATCACCGTTCCGCCGTAAGAGATAAGCGGAAGCGGAACGCCGACCACCGGCAACAATCCCAACACCATCGAAATATTTATAAAAACATAAATAAAATAGTTTGTATTCAAGCCGATTATAACCAATTTTCCGAAGTAATTGTTTGTTTTATATGCGAAAATATAACCATATGTTATCAAAACCAGATTCAGCAATAAAATCGCCACGCTACCGGCAAAACCAAATTCTTCCGCCAACATTGTGAAAATAAAATCAGTATGTTTTTCCGGCAGAAAATTTAAGTGGCTTTGCGTTCCGTTCAAAAATCCTTTGCCGAATATTCCGCCTGAACCTAAAGCAATTTTCGACTGAATGATATGGTATCCCGTGCCGAGAGGATCGCGCTCCGGATCCAAAAACGTCAGCACTCTGTTTTTTTGATAATCGTGCATAAAATGCCACAAAATCGGCAATCCGCTCAAACCCGTTATCCCGACAATAGCAAATTTCCACCACTCAACACCTACCGCAAACAAAATTGCTCCGGTTACAAACATCAGCATCAACGCTGTTCCCAAATCCGGCTGTAAAAATATCAATATCACCGGAACAATCGCCATTATCACCGGCGGAATAATTCCTCTGATTGAACATATATCGCGCATTGTAGAGTTCTGAAAATATTTTGCCAACGCCAAAACCAAAGTGATTTTCATAAATTCTGACGGCTGAATCTTTATAATTCCCAAATCAATCCAACGTTGTGCCCCCATACCGATATGCCCGAATATCTCAACCACAGCCAGCATTATCAGCGTCGCAAAATAGAAAAAATATGCATATCGGGCAAAAAAACGGATATTTATCAGCGCCAACGCCAACATTACAAAGAATCCGAACACAAATCTGAATAATTGCTTCGATGCCCACGGATTCCAGTTTCCGTCACCGGCAGAATAAAGCATTCCCACGCCTATAAAACCTACAAGCAAAATCATAATGACATAAGAAAAACTTATATTCAAAAATTTTTCTCTCAAGCTCATTTGCTTTGTTTCAAAAGTCGTTTCTTCTACCGTAAACAATTTATCCTCACTTTGCCGAATTTAATTTCAGTGCTTCCTGCAAAATTGCCGAGCCGATCGGAGCAGCAACTTTTGAACCGGACGATCCGTGTTCGACAATCAGCGCAACAGCATATAAAGGGTTATCAAACGGAGCATACCCGACAAAAAGTGCATGATTTCTCAAATGCCACGGCATACCTTTATCGCTGTTTAATCCTGCCTTTCTCTCTTTTGCGGAAATACTTCTGACCTGAGTTGTTCCGGTTTTGCCTGCTAATTTTGCTCCGTTTATATCAAATGCTGCATTTTTAGCCGTGCCGGCAACACCGTTAACAACTTCATACATTCCCTGTTGCACTAATTTCAGATGATTTTGATCAACATTCAGCGGTGAAAAATCAGGTATTTCACTCTGTTTAATCAGAGTCGGCACAACCTTTTTCTTTCCGTTGGCAATTCTTGACACCATAACCGCAAGTTGCAACGGCGTAACCGAAACATAACCCTGCCCAATCGAGGCAATCACACTTTCGCCTTGTTGCCATTTTGTGCCGTATCGCTTCATTTTCCATTTTTTATCAGGGATAATTCCTGACTTTTCATTAGGAAAATTCAAGGCACTTACCTCTCCCAAGCCAAATTTTCGCGCCATTTTAGCAATATTATCAATACCTGTTTTCAATGACGTTTCATAAAAAAACACATCACATGAATGCTCAAGCGCTTCAACAACACTAAGCTGACCGTGTCCCGAATGCTTCCAACAGTGAAAATTATGTCCGCCTAGTTCTGTTTTTCCGGCACAATTTATCTTTGTCTGCTGATTTATAGCCCCTGATTTTAGTCCTGCAAGTGCCGATATCATCTTGAAAGTCGAACCGGGAGAATAGACTCCGCTTGAAACCTTGTCGCTCATCGGATTTTTCGGATTCGTCATAAGATTATTCCACGTTTTATAATCCATACCGGTAACAAAAAGGTTAGGATCAAATGCCGGCACCGAAACATAAGCTAAAATTTCTCCGGTAACGACATTCATTACAACCAAAGCCCCGCTTTGTTCACCAAACAACTCATAGGCTTTTTTCTGCAACCTTGAATCAATACTTAAATAAACCTGATCACCACTTATCGGCTCTTGGCGGTCGATATATTTCATAACCCGACCGAAAGCGTTTACCTCCATTTTTATATTTCCGCTTTTTCCGCGTAAGGTATCTTCCAAATTGCGCTCTATACCTGATTTTCCGATTTTAGAATCCGGCAATTCTAGTATCGGATCTTTTCTTTTTTCATAATCTTCCGAAACCGCACCGATATACCCCAAAACATGCGCATAATATTTGCCTTGCGGATAAACCCGACTAAAACCTTCATCAATAACGATTCCCGGCAATTCCGAAGCATTAAGCTCAAGCGCAGCCACATCTTCCCATTGCAGATTATCTTTAACCTTTACCGGCACAAAACGTCGATTCTTCTTGATATTATAAAGTACTGTTTTTTTATCACCTTCATCAAATGGAAGAATTTTTGCGAATTTATCCAGTGTTTCATTCACATTCGGAGACTGTTCGGCAATAATCTGCGCCACAAAACTCTGCTCATTATGCGCTAAAATAACTCCGTTGCGATCATAAATATTTCCGCGTGAAGACGGAACTAATCGCAATGCTATCCGATTTTTTTCCGACATTGTTTTATATTTATCCGATTGCAAAATTTGCAGATAAAACAGCCTGATAAATATAACAATAAGTAATATAACCATCAAGCAAAACATGACAGCCATACGTTGTAAGAGAATTCTCGACTTTTCATCCATCTAAAAATCCTCCTCCGGCAATATTATTTTTGCCAACCTAATATTTATATCAGCCATCAACGGATATAAACTTACGGTTATCATCCAAGTCGTAAATGCATTAAAAAACGGCAATATATTACCATAATAGATACATAACAACAGCCACTGTCCGCATATAATAATCAGTGACAAAACACCAAACGACGTAAAGCTGAACGCAAACATTTTGTTGCTTATGTATTTTGCAATTTTCATCTCCATCAGATATACGGAAATATAGCTCAAAAGATATATTCCGAAGGGTGTTGCATTCAGTAAATCGCTAAAAATTCCCAAAACAGCAACCGAAAACATATTAAAAATATCAGGCCGGTTAAAAATCCAAAAAAACACACAAATCAAACCAAGCATAGGTTTGATTGATATAGCATCAAAATCAATAAATATATGTTCCAAAAATATAAAAAATAAAGAAATCAAAAACGGAAGCCGCCTTTGCAAGCAAGAAAAAATATATTCCCTTACATTATCTTTCATTTTTTATTCCGCCGTTTTCAATTTTATGTCGTAATCAACAATCTTTACATACTCAAGCTTTTCAATATCTGCTAACGTTTTTACTTTTATCTGAGAATCATCGGTTGAATAAACCATTCCTATCAGCAAACCACTTGGGAATCCGCCGGCAACACCTGATGTAACAATTAAATCACCGACACTTATATCGGCATCTAAAGGAGTGAATATCAACTTCGGCTCTGAAGTGTTGTCTCCGGATAATATTCCGCGCACTCTTTGTCTTTCTGTCATCACCGGAATTTTGGAGTTAATATCCGTAATCAGCATAATTCTGGCATAATTTCCGCCGACCTCATCTACCCTGCCAACCACACCTTTTTCGTTTAAGGCTATTTGTCCCCGCGAAACATTATGCTTGTCGCCAAGATATACTACAACCGAATGTGAAAAATCCTTATTGTCGGAAGAAATAATTTGCGCCGTAACAAAATCTGCGCTATCAGGGACTTCATATTTCAAAAGTTTTGCCAACAATTTATTTTCGGCACGCAAGGCATAATACTTGTTTTGTTGCAACATAAGGTTCGTGTTTTCTTTTTTTAGGCGCTGATTTTCAGCATAAACATCTGTCATGTCACTGACATTTTCATAAACAATATAAACTCCTTTTGCCGGCAAGGTCAGAACGTGCACAATCGGAAACATATACTTAAGAACAATGCTATCTGTTTTACCGACAATCGGACTGTTGTTTCTGCTTATAAGAATAAGTAAAAAAGCAAGCAGGAATAACAAAATCAGAGCCACATTTTTCGCAAAGGTCGCAAATCGATTAAGATTTATGAACAGCACTCTGCGATTTCTCATTTTAGTTTCCTGCCTGCAACGTAAATATTACGGCTTACACCATAGAAGAAAGAATATTTTTTAACTTTTCTATATGATCAAGCGCTTTTCCCGTGCCTTTAACGACACAATTCAGCGGTTCTTCAGCAATAGAAACAGGAAGTCCGGTCGCCTCTCGCAAAACCAAATCCAAATTTTTAAGTAAAGCACCACCTCCGGTCAACACAATACCCTTATCAACAATATCGGCTGAAAGCTCCGGCGGAGTGTTTTCCAAAGCAACTCTTACCGCACCGACAATTTGTGCCACGCATCCGGACAAAGCATCAGCGATTTGCTTTTCGTTAATTTCAATTTCCTTCGGCACAACTGCACCCAAATCGCGGCCCTTAATTTCAACAGTGCGGCCGACACCATCTTCCGGCGGACAAGCACAGCCGATTTCTTTCTTGATTTTTTCAGCCGAACTTTCACCCACCAGCAAATTATTATGTTTGCGGATATATGCCACAATTTCCGAATCCATTTTATCACCGCCTACTCTGACCGAGCTGGCATAAACAATACCGCCCAATGATATAACCGCAACTTCGGTTGTTCCACCGCCTATATCAACTACCATCGACCCGATCGGCTCTGTTACCGGCATACCGGCACCGATTGCAGCTGCCATAGGCTCATCAATGAGCCAAACTTTGTGTGCACCTGCGGCATAAGCAGCCTCTTGAATCGCCCTTCTTTCAACCGCTGTTGAACCTGACGGTACACATATAATGATTTTCGGCTTGGCAAATGTGCGATAATTGTGCACCTTGCCGATAAAATACTTAATCATTTCTTCGGCAACTTCAAAATCGGCGATAACCCCGTCACGAAGCGGACGAATCGCCTTGATATTACCCGGTGTTTTACCCAGCATTTGCTTGGCTTCATTACCGACTGCCAAAACCTGTTTTTTGCCGTGATATTCTTCGATTGTAACGACCGAAGGTTCATTCAGCACTATTCCTTTACCTTTCACAAAAACAAGTGTATTGGCAGTTCCTAAATCAATAGCCATATCAACAGACAGCCATTTAAATAAATTCAACATTATCATTTCTCCGTATTAAGTTATTGTTAATCTTTTTATAACTTAATCTTCAGATTCGCAAGAGTTTTATGTGATTTTTAACAATATCATCAACAAGATTTTTTTGCCCGCGGTAACACTCGTCTATTACATAATCGGCTTTCATTTGATTTCTAAACCACGTAAGCTGACGTTTGGCATATTGGCGGGTATGAAGCTTTGCTTCGGCAATAACCTCATCAAGAGGAATATTTTCGTTAATATGTTTCATCAATTCGGGCACGCCGAGAGCTTTCATTGCCGGCAAATCGGCAGAAATATTTTTTTTTGCCAATTCTCTTACCTCATTCAGCGCTCCTGCTTCCATCATCAAATCAAAGCGCAGAGAACACCTTTCTTCTAACTCGGAAATAGGCGGAAGCAAAGCGATTGAAAAGAATTTTGCTTCGGGCAATTTTTGTATCAGAGGTTTTTCATACCACTCGGAAAGTTTTATTCCGCTTGACTCAAAAACTTCCAAAGCACGCAAAATTCGCGTTTTATCATTCGGGCTGAGCCGAGCGGCGGTTCTTTCATCAATTTTTTGCAGTTTTTCATACATATACTGCAAAGAATTACGCAAAAATTCTTCTCGTATTTTTTCCCTTATTTCATTTGATACAGGAGGAATCGGTGTTGTGCCGTTAATCAGATTATGCAAATACAAACCTGTTCCGCCGACAACAATCGGCAAATTTCCCCGCTTCCATATCTCTTTTATTTTTGCCACGCACAAATCGAGCCAATCCACAACATTACCGTGAAATGAACTGTCATAAATTTCAAAAAGATGATGCGCTATATTATCCCTTTCTTGAAGGTCGGGAACAGCCGACAAAACAGGTGTATCCTTATATACCTGCATAGAATCGGCATTGATTATTTCACCGGATAAGTTCTTTGCCAAATCAATTGCCAATCCCGATTTTCCGGATGCGGTCGGTCCGCCGATTGCAATAACGTTGTATTTATTCATTTTTTTAAAATTTTGCTTTATTTCCTAAATTTTTATGCTATGCTACACGAAAAGTTTAAAGAAAGAATAAAGAATGAAAATTAAATTTATCGCGGTTTTGGTATTTTCACTGTTTATTTGTTCAAAAGCAAGCGCAGTAAACGTTGATCAGTTACTGAAAGTAAACATTAAACCGTTTGAAGCCATAGATTTTTATTTTTCTTACGCCATAGATGAAAAGGCGTATTCCTTGAATTCAAAGTTAACAACTACCGGAATTTTCGGAAAAATTTATCCTTTTAGCGGTATATATAAAGTTGAAGGAAAAGTTGAAAAAGGTAACTTGTATCCCAGAAAATATGACAGTTACACAAAATCTCGTTTTAACAAAAGAAAAAGACAGTTTCTTTATGATGATAAAGGAATTATGACTTATCGCATAATTGAAAAAAATGATGAAATCAAAAAAATTGAGATAGACCCGAAAATAGCCGTCAAAGGCAAAAATTTACCTACGATTTTAGCAGAATTGATAAAACAAATCAAAAACACCGGAACTTGCGCATCTTCTTATACCGTTTTTAATGGTAAACGCACTTATAATATAATTTTTATAGATTACGGCTTTGAAACATTAAGCGATACGGAGAACCCGTTAGTTGATGGCATGGCTATTAAATGCTCAATGTATATTGAAGAAAAAGAAGAAAACAACGGGAATCTTATGTTTAATGCTTCCATCGGCAGACCGGTTATGTTTTGGGTTAAAAAAGATACTGAAACCGGATGGCCTTATGTCGCAAAAATTGAGGCAACATATTCTAAATTCGGGCGAATTTCCATTTATCCGGATTCCGTAAAAATAAAGGGGTATTAAATGCATAAATCAGAATTGTTATTGCCGGCCGGCTCACTGGTAAAACTTAAAACAGCTATTTTATACGGTGCAGATGCCGTTTATGCCGGAACACCGGATATGAGTCTGCGCACACAATCTAAATTTTCAATGGAAGATTTGAAAGAAGGTATTGAATTTGTTCACAATCACGGCAAAAAGATATACCTTACTTTGAATCTTTTTATGCATAATCGCGATGTTGAAAAACTTCCGCACTTTGTTGAAACTCTGCGCGTGTTACATCCGGACGGTGTTTTGATTGCCGACCCCGGAGTTTTTCAATATGTAAAAGAAAATGCGCCGGAGCTTAATCTTTTTGTTTCGACTCAAGCTAATATTTGCTCTTATCAAGCCGTAAAATTCTGGCAATCGCAAGGAGCAAAGCTTTGCGTATTAGGACGCGAAGTAACTTATGCCGAAATGAAAGAAATCCGTGAAAAATGTCCGGATATTCTGCTTGAATGCTTTATGCACGGCGCAATGTGTATGTCTTATTCCGGCAGATGTCTTATTTCCAATTATTTGGCTGACAGAAGTGCAAATCAGGGCAAGTGCGCACATTGTTGCCGTTGGCACTACAAACTGCATATAAAGATGAAAGACGGCTCAGTCAGAGAGCTCGAAATCAATGAAAATAATAAAGATATGTTTGAGTTTTTGGTTGAAGAAGATTTTCGCCCGGGTGAATATTATGAAATACAAGAAGACGAACACGGCGGATATATGCTGAATTCTAAAGATATGTGTCTGATGCCACGCCTTGATGATTTACTCAAAATAGGTATGGATTCACTCAAAGTCGAAGGCCGTAACAAAACCGAATATTATGCCGGTGTTGTTGCTCGTGCTTATCGCAAAGCTATCGATGATTATTATCAAGACCCTGCCAACTGGGATAGCAACAAATATATGGGCGAGCTTATGACTCTGCAAAATCGCGGATATTGTTTGGGATTCCACGATGGCGCAATCACTAATATTTCGCAAAATTATGAATATACTCGCACGCTCGGTGACTGGCTGTTTGCCGGCTCGATTGTTGAGTGGCAGGGAGATGACGCGATTTTTGAGCTTCGCAACTGCATTGAGCCTAACGAGACAGTAGAATTTTTGTCGCCGTATAATATGGAAAACATTGCGCTTAAACTTCCGGAATTTGAAGATGCGGACACGGGTGAAATCACACCGCGCGTTTCAGCCGGCCAAGGCAAAAAAATTCGCATTCCGGCAAGTGCATTCGGGCTTTCAGCCGATGAGATCAAGCAAAAACTTCCACAATATACGATTGCACGCAAACTCAATCACTTAAAAGATGAAGATAATCTTATGCTTGAGCATAAAAAACAAGAATTTGCAGTTTTGTGTGATTGTAAAAAATAATCACAAGGCATAGATTTTTTTGCTTGACAATAAATAATTTATATTATAAGTATGCCGTCAATGAATGCAATTTTGCTGTGTTCATGGCTGTCCAAGACCGTAGGTGGGTGTGCCCTTAAATATCCTGCGCAGACGGGTGAACGATTGATTTTTTAATTTATCATCTTTTCTCCTGGACAGATTAGGTTCTTGAATTAGCTGAATTTCAGCTGGTTTGAGGTGTGGTAATGGTTCCGGCTTGAGTTTTTTTAAGTTGGGATTTAACAATTTCGTATGGAGACAAATAGTGAACCGCGAAGAAAAGAAACAATTACTCAGCGACCTGAACGCATTGTTTTCTGACGCAGATACTGTTGTTGTTGCCCACTACAAAGGCTTAACAGTAGCAGAAGTTTCTGAACTCAGAGATAATGTCAGAAAAGCAGGCGCTGGGTTTAGAGTTACTAAAAACAGGATTGCTCGTCTCGCTTTGAAAGATACGAAGTTTGAAGGTATTGCAGATTTGTTTACCGGTCCGACCGCAATTGCGTTCGCATCTGATCCGGTTGCAGCATGCAAAGCTTGCGTTGAATTCGCTAAAACAAACGAGAAATTGATTGTTTTGGGCGGCGCAATGGGTACCAAAGTCTTGAGTGTTAAAGAAGTTGAACAATTAGCTTCTATTCCTTCTCTCGACGAACTTCGTGCAAAGATTATCGGCCTGTTGCAAGCTCCTGCTGCTCAGTTGGCAAGAGTTACAAAGGCATACAGCGAGAAAGAAGCTGCATAAAGTTTTTAGTGTTTAATTTGTTAAATTTAATTTTATTGGAGAAAAAAAATGGCAGATTTGGCCAAATTAGTAGAAGAATTGTCAGCTCTTACAGTTATTGAAGCTGCTGACTTGTCAAAAATGTTAGAAGAGAAGTGGGGCGTTTCTGCTGCCGCTGCTGTTGCTGTTGCTGCCGGTGGTGCTGCCGCTGGTGCTGCTGCCGCTGAAGAAAAAGATGAATTCGATGTAATTCTTGCTGAAGCTGGCGCAAACAAGATCAACGTAATTAAAGAAATCAGAGCTATCACACAGCTCGGCTTGAAAGAAGCTAAAGATTTGGTTGACGGTGCTCCGAAGACAGTTAAAGAAGGTGCTCCGAAGGCTGAAGCTGAAGAAATCAAAGCTAAGCTCGAAGCAGCTGGTGCTAAGGTTGAATTGAAGTAATTTTATTACCGAGATTTTTACGCAAGATCCTCGCCTTTTGGCGGGGATTTTTTATATAAAAAAGCACCTCTGCCCGCAGTTTTTTTACGAAAAGTATTGACAAATTACTTTTATCATATAAAATGTAGTACACTTAAAATAAATTTATGTTTCACTATTAAATATTTATCATTATGAAAAAAGAAAATTTAACGGACGAGCAAATCTATCAGTTGCTTGAAGCCAACAATCTGCCATTTAAAAAAATCAAACATTTCGCTCGGTTTTTGAAAACGGCATCCGAGGAAAGAATTTTCAAATATTTTGCCAATTATAACGCGTATGCGGAGCAAGAAGTTTATTTTGTTCAAAATGCTCCTGCCGATATGATTGTCAGATATTTCGAAAGCACCGAACGACGTAATTGCGAATTCGGTCTTGAAGCGCAAATTGCCATCGTTCGTCGCGGCGATCATCGGATTATTATGGCGATGCTGTCCAGACGCTTCGGCTACTGTCCGCAACGTGATGTCGAGATCATTCGCCGCGAAAATGAGCAGGAAATCGATGAGATTATTCTCTGTGGTAATTTCTCGGAAGAAGGCAAGATTGAACTCTTGGAATATGACCGGAAACACAAAAAAAACAAGATTAACCGCTTTTGGCTCAACAAATTTGACCGGCTACCGGGCAAGGTAGAAATTGCTTTAGCAAAAACAGGAAGTTATGAGCAGATAAAAGATTATCTTGTTAAAAGATCCGCCGATTCCTATGGCTTTACTCTTGAGGGTGAATTCCTTAAAGAGTTGTTGAATCGAGAGGATATTTTTCAACAACTGCTTAAGGGTGCGCCGCAAGTTAAACTGTGCAAAATTTCAATGTGTAAATATGCTTCACATCAGCAAATGATGTCTTGGTTGCGGAGAAAACCTGATTTAGGCCTCAGCTATTACAAGGAATTTTGCCATGCGATGGTTGCACGAAACAACGTTGATGAGCTTTTGCTGCTAAAAAATCATTTCTTTCAAAGCTACCTTTGCGCTTCTGATATCCAAACCGTTTTGGATACGGGAAATGAGACACTGGCAAGATGGCTGGTTGAAGATTATTCGAAGGTAAAATTGTCCAAAAAACACCTTTATGAATTGTTGAAACGCGGCTGGGTTGATATTGTCTGTAAAGGATGTAAATCCGGCAATATAAACAGCTCAAGTGATCTGTTCTCTGCTCTTATAGAGTTCGGCGACGATGAGGCGTTTGAAAAAGTTCTGAAAAGCACAAATTTCTGTCTTGAAGGTTCAATCAAAGCTGCAATATCGCTGATTGTCTCGACCGGAAATCCGAAATGGATTGAAATGTGCATCAAAAAATTTGAACTCAAAAAACAGTTCAAGTTTTAATCTGAAAAACGGGGATTCTTTATGAATCTCCTTTTTTTTTACGATTCAAAACAGGCGATAAAGATATAACATTTCATCTTCCGCTGACGCTTCATTCACTGCGCTCATCGTTTTTTCAAAAAAACGACCGCGATACTCTCGTCTCGCTTTCGCTGGTAGTCAAACTCCCTTTCTCGGGAGTTCTTTTCCCCTACTCACTCCACCAATAAAAAAAACCACCCTTAGGTGGCTTTTTTATTGGTTTCTAGCTACTAGGCTCTTGCTTCGCATATTGCTCGCAATCACCAAGGGCGCGTCGGACACTTGGATTGTATCTGCTCGATAACTTCGCTGTCGCTTGTTCTCTTGCAGACAATCCGGCTCCCTCTCAACAAAAAAAGCACCATTCAAGGTGCTTTTTTTATTGGTGGGCGTTGAGGGATTATTCCGCTGACGCTTCATTCACTGCGCTCATCGTTTTTTCAAAAAAACGACCGCGATACTCTCGTCTCGCTTTCGCTGGTAGTCAAACTCCCTTTCTCGGGAGTTCTTCTCCCCTACTCACTCCACCAATAAAAAAAACCACCCTTAGGTGGCTTTTTTATTGGTGGGCGTTGAGGGATTCGAACTCCCGACCCTCTCGGTGTAAACGAGATGCTCTAACCAGCTGAGCTAAACGCCCATCGCATTTACGAGAAGTCTTATACATGATAAAAAATAATTATGCAAGCATTTTTTTTGATTTTTTTCACTTTTTTTGCATTTTTATAAAATATTTCGCAAAATCAGAAAAATAGTTGCACTATTCTCTGCTACTTTTTCCTCTTAATTTGTTTAAAATATCTGTTTTTTTAATCGGTTCATTTCCTCTAGCCTGTTTTTCAGGTGCTGTCACAACCTTCCCCATTCCTCGCAAAGTTTGCAAATATTTTCCATAATATTGTTGAGGATGCCGTTCTATGATATATCCCTTCATAATATCAGCCCTGCTTTGTTCCAAATCGTCTTTACGTCTTTTTGTGTCTTTCATAAATGCAATTTTTGCTTCAAACTTTTCTTTTTCCGTAAAATTAGCATTTGAAACCAATAAATTTCCGGCTAAATCCGCAAAGTATTCCTCCGATTCTTTTAATGTACATGGATATTCGTCTGGTCTTTGAGAAAAATCAAGACAATGTCCCAATTCGTGCCCTATCAACATTGGCAGCCCCTTAAAATCATTTTCAAATGCGCCTTTTGTGATATTTATAACAATACCGCTACCGCCGTTATCTGCTCGTTTTTGGCTGAAACTGGCGTGACCATCAATTCCATCTTCGTTTATAATATTAAATTGAACCTTATCCAACCCACCACATTTTTCAACCAACTCTGCCAACTCTTTATTCGGACTTTTGGTTGAAGCCTCACCTTCAATCATTTTACCTAAAATTTCTCGGCATTGTGTCTGTTCCTTTTCCTTTCCGGACATTATTTTATTTTGATTTAACAGAACATATAATTGCTGACTGTATTTATACGATAGATGACCATTCTTGCTTGTATTTTCAAACAATAAAAGATTCTTCTCATCGAGATTCATATTTTTTATGAGATTAGAGTAGTGCGCACGAATATCAAATTCCGGCAATTTTGCAATTTCTTCATCACTTAAATTAGAAGGTTTTTCGATAAGTTCAACCATTTTTTCCGGAGACAAATCACCATATTCTTTCTCGTAGGCGTCTAACATTAAACCCATTGGCACGGAGAATTTTGCACAATCTTCATTTGTGTACCCATCTTTTAATTTCAGATCGTCAAACAACTCTTTACACATTTTTTCAGCATCTTCGAACGAAAGATCTTTATATTCTGTCTCCATTATAAATCTCCATAAATTCAAGCATACACAAATTGTATAACATTTTGCGTAAAAGTAAAGTTATAATTTTATTACGAATAAGCGTAACAATTTGACACATTTAGTTATTTCATCAGTAAAAATTGATATAAAAAAGCACAGGTTTATGCATTTTTATTCACTTTTGCAAAGCAAAATAAATCCTGATAAATCAAAACCTTACAGTTGAATAACACAGTCAACTGCAACTGATTATATTTTCTGCTTTACAAAAGACTAAAATCGGTTAAAAATCAGGTTACACAATGTTACAACTTTGGAGTATAAGGACTTGAGAGACTTTGTTCGTTTTTGTTTGAGAGCTTTTTTCAAACTGTTAAAAGTCAGATGTAAAATTGAGTTTGACTTAAAGAGATTACCTAAAAAAGGTGTTTATGTTTCTAACCACGTTTCTTTTTTGGATCCGGTTTTGTTGTTTGCATTTTTGCCCGGAAATCCGATTTTTGCCTTAAATGGTCATCTTTATCGCAAAAGATTGATTCGTTTTTTAATGCGCACAGCAAAAGTTGTGGAATTTAATCCGATTGAACCGGGTGATATCAAAAACCTGATTAGCGAAGTTGATAAAGGTCAGCTCTGCGTTATTTTTGCCGAGGGAAGAATGACTGAAGACGGTGGGCTGATGAAGATATATGAAGCTCCCGGACTGGTTGCCGACAAAGCAAAAGCTCCGATTATTCCGGTTTGGCTTGAGGGCCCTCAATACGGCTATTTCTCTAACACAAAAGGCAAATTACCGCATCGTCCGTTGCCGAGAATAGACATCATTGTCGGCAAACCCGTTCCTTTTAAGTTAAAAGATGAGTTGCGTCGCCAGCGAGATCACATTTCTAACGAAGTATATGATATTTTGCGTGAAATGTGCTTTAGAGTTCGTTACAATCCGAATATTTCTCTGTTTGCACAGCTGATGAAAACAGCAAAAGTTCACTCCAAAAAAGGACTTTTCGGCCGACCGGCATTCATTGAAGATATTCAGCGCAAACCCAACAGCTACAAAGATATTATCATCAAATCTTATGTTTTGGGTAAATATTTCAAAAAGAGAACTATGCCGGAAGAAAACGTTGCTTTGCTTTTGCCTAACTCAATAGCTGCTGTATGCACATTTTTCGGCTTGAGCGCTTACGGCAGAATTCCGGTTATGTTAAACTTCTCTGTCGGAGCAAAAAATATTGCTTCTATGTGCAAAACCGCTCAGGTTAAAAAAGTCATCACTTCTATGACTTTCATTAAGATGGGCAAATTTGAGAGCGTTGTTGAGGTTTTGAAAAATAACGGTTTCGAAGTTGTATATCTCGAGAAATTAGCAAAAGAAATCGGTCTCTGGAGCAAAATAAATGCTTTCCTGCGTTATAAAATTAAACGTATTCCGTATAAAAAAGGCGGAAACCGCAAAGCGGCCATTTTATTCACCTCCGGTTCTGAAGGCGCTCCGAAGGCTGTCGTCCTTTCTCACGCTAATATTATCTCAAATATTAAGCAAATTTCGGCAATTGAAACTCTGACGGTAAAAGATACGATATTTAATGCCTTGCCGATGTTCCACAGCTTTGGTTTAACGGTTGGAACGCTGTTTCCGTTGTTTGAGGGCGGAAAATTGTTCTTATATCCGTCGCCGTTGCACTATCGTGTCATTGCCGAACTTGTTTACGAAATCGGCGCAACGGTTATGCTCGGAACAGATACTTTCTTCCGCGGATACGGCAAAATTGCTCACCCGTTTGACTTCCATAATATTCGCTTTATGTATGCCGGCGCCGAAGCCGTAAAATCCGATACACGCGATATGTGGATGGAAAGACTGGGTGTTCGCGTTATGGAAGGATACGGAACAACCGAATGCTCACCTTTGGTTGCCGCTAATAATCACATCTTTAACCGCTTCGGTTCGGTTGGCAAAATTATGGCCGGTATGGAGTATCAGATTGTGCCGGTTGACGGAATTGAAAAAGGTGGTGAACTCTGGGTTAAAGGTCCGAACGTTATGATGGGATATTATATGCCGGATAATCCTGGCGTTTTAGTTCCGCCGGAGGACGGCTGGTATCACACCGGTGATGTGGTAGAAATGGACGAAATCGGTTTCGTATATATCCGTGACCGCATAAAGAGATTTGCTAAAATCGGCGGAGAAATGGTTTCACTCCACGCTGTTGATGATATGGTCAGAAAAGCCTATGAATGGATGGGTGGCGAGTTTGATTACGGTGTTGTCGCAATTCCACATGAGAGCAAAGGCGAACAAATCGTTTTGGTTACTAACAATAAACAGGTAACTTCAGACGTTTTGCACTCATATATCAAAAATAACGGTATGTCCGAACTGTTCTTGCCGAGAGTTATTATGTATCGTGATGAGCTTCCGGTCGGCGGAACAGGAAAAATGGATAACCTGACTTTGAAAAAAATCGTTTTGGAAGAAATGGAAAACACAACGAAAGCTTAATGAATTTCTTTCATATATGAATATGCCGCCCTAATCGGGCGGTTTTTTGTTGACAAAATAAATATTATATGATAGCATTTAATTGTTACAGATATTATTAACTTAATTTACTTATTATGAAAAAGATTATTTTTACGCTGATTACGTTAGTAACAGCAGTGGTTTGTGTGAATGCACGCGTATGTGGCAGCACCGGTTGTCGTTCTAACTCACAGCAAGGCGGTTTCAATCATGACAGAACATGTCGTGTTGTAGGAACCTATGATTACTGCGATACTTATGACGGAGTATATTTCCAACTGAGTCCGGGTATGTCGATTAAACCTGATATGGGTTTTGTCGGTTCACTCGGTATCGGTCGAAAATATCCTTCCGGTATGACGTTCGGTCTTCGCCTGAACGGCAGGTATGTAAACCAAATGTTCGGAGCATCTGCTGGCTTGGCTACAACCTATGAATTTACTGCTATGAGAAAATATACGGATATTTTTTATCCCGTTATTGGTATTGAAGCAGGATTCGGCGGAGTGCAAGCAGGTGAAACAAAACGTTGGGATTGGATGCCTTATGCCGGATGCAAAGCAGGTTTCCGTTTTGCGGTCGTCAGAGGAAAATTTGATATCGGTGTAGAGTATAACGGAAATTACAATTTCGCTATCGCTTCGTTGGCTAAAAATTCAAGTAGTTTCTTCGAGCATTCCGTATTGTTTTCGCTGTGCGTGTATGTACCAAATTAAAAAAGAAGGGGGTAAGGATAACTTATCCCTTTCTTTTTTATAAAAAAGTGTTATGATGTTTACGATAAATGAATGTTATCGCTAACGATTATTATCAATTTGCACCTGACTTTATAAGGAGATATAAAATGGTAGAGAAAATTTTGGCCGAAGAATATGATATTTTGGAAAACAACGGACAAATGGGAATAGAAATTCAGCTTAATGATGGTCCGGTTGAAACAGCAGAACTCTTGTACGACGGCGGTAACACTGCTCTTTTAATCAGAAATGATGAAAAAGCTTATATTATGCCGCAAATTGTGGCCGAAGCCAGGGGAAAATTGTCAGCATCAAACGAAGTAATGATTATCGAGGTTGATGGGGAAGAAATAATCAATTCTTATATGGCCGCAGTTACCAATATTCCTGCAATTCCGGCTATTGACACCCTACCGGACTCTTTAATTGATGTGCTTAATGATATGAGAGATGTTTACGGCGAAGAAGGACTAAAATTGATTGCCGAACAAATCTGGGAAATAAAATAGCCTAAAAATAAAAAGGCCTGAAAATTCAGGTCTTTTTTTTTGCAATAAAAAACCCGCCTTAACGACGGGCTTTTTTATTATTTCTCATCAGGATCGCGTAGTTTATATCCCCTGCCCCAGATGGTTTCAATATAATTCTTGCCGCCTGACGCTTTTTCGAGTTTTTTACGCAATTTACAGATAAATACATCGATAATTTTCAACTCCGGCTCATCAATACCCCCATACAAATGATTCAAGAACTGATCCTTGTTAAGCGTAGATCCTTTGCGCACCGAAAGCAATTCCATAATGCCGTATTCCTTACCGGTCAAATGCAGAGGTTTATCTTTAACCGTAACCGTTTGAGTATCAAGATTAACTACAACATCACCGGTCTGAATAATTGAATCGGCGTGATCATTTTTACGGCGAACAATTGCTCTGATACGAGCTACGAGTTCTCCTTTGTTATAAGGTTTAGTCAGATAATCATCTGCACCGGTCGTCAATCCCTTAATTTTTTCATCAGGAGTTGAGAGTGAAGACAAAATCAAAACCGGAGTATTGACTTTTGCCGAACGCAATCTTTTCAAAACCTCATATCCGTTAATATCCGGCAACATCAGGTCAAGAATAATTATATCATAATCGTATAATTTACCGATTTCCAAGCCATCTTCACCGAGGTCGGTGGTATCAACAATCATGCCCTCTTTTTTGAGCATAACTTCAATACTTTGAGAAACAGCGTAGTCATCTTCTACCAACAGTACTCGCATAGATTTTCTCCTAAAAAGTTTCGTTAATAATCATATAATAAACACGAAAAATTTATTTGTTAACTTTTTTATGCGGGTTGTTAATAAATCTTAATTTTTGTGTTGACAGCTTGAAATAAGGCAAAATTTTTATATATATTTTGAGCCATAAATATATTTGAGGAGAAAATAAATGTTTGATTTACCGGCACTTGAATATGACCTAAATGCCTTTGAACCGTATATTTCCGAACAGACAATGGATCTGCATTATAACAAACATCACCGCGCTTATGTTGACAATTTAAACAAGCTGATTGCCGGCACTGAGCTCGAAAATATGGATTTACCGGAAATAATTGTTGCAACATACGGCGATAAACGCTATGTCGCAATTTTTAATAATGCCGGACAAACTTATAATCACAATATCTTTTGGAAATCAATGAAGCCGAACGGCGGAAAAGAACCCAAAGGAGAATTAGCTGAAAAAATAAAGCGTGATTTCGGTTCGTTTGAAAACTTTAAGGCAGAATTTAAGAAAGCCGCCGTGTCACACTTTGGAAGCGGTTGGACTTGGCTGGTCCAAAAAGACGGCAAACTCTCGATTATGACAACCTCCAACGGCGACAACCCGATAACAACCGGATATACTCCGATTATCGGTTTAGATGTGTGGGAGCACGCATATTATCTTGATTATCAAAACCGCCGCGGAGAATTTATCGATGCATTTTTGGAACATCTGATAAATTTACAATAAAATTATTCCCATAAAAGCTAATAAAAAATATTTTTCGAAAAAATATTTGACAAATTTATATGTTGTGTTATTATATACAATAAATAGATTATATTAGGAGAAAAAATATGGGAATATTAAGTAAAATAAAAGAACTCAAAAAGAAAAGAGAAAACGAAGCTCTTGAAACAGCTAAAGGACTTGCAACTTATGATAAAAGTGGCAAACCTGCTATTCGTAAAATTTCTAAAGAAGTCGGAAAGAAGCTGTTGATGGAACCGGCAGTCCGTATAAAATGCGGTGATATATTGCTTTCTTCATTAAAAAATGAAATGCTGAGACAGCTTAATTCCAGAATTCCGGAAGGAGCTTCCAAACTTGAAAAAGCCGCTATGGGCATAGTAAACAGTGTTAAATCTGATTACCATGCCAAAATTAATTATGCAAGATATATGGCAGATTCTTCTTTGCTCGGATACATTATAAATCGTGCAAAAGAAAGATTCGGTAATAAAGAACAGCCCAATACCGGTATTGCTAAAGCAAACTCACAAAGAGAATAAAAATTTAATATTTTCAATATAATTTTCTGAAAGAAATAAAACCTTCGTAAAAAATATGAAGGTTTTATTTTTTTAGGATTCAAAACAACCGGTATCTTCATGGTGATTATATCTTTCCAAAAAATCCTTGCAATTTAGGAAAAATTAAGTAGAATGGATACAGGTATGCGAGAAATCTCGCGTATCTAGAACCAGAGATGGCTCGGAGCCTTGATAAGCTCTTTATACCGTTCGGCGTGAGGGATAGCGTCGTTAGTTGCATGCCAAATATCATTTGGGTTATGCAATAAATATATGTCCCAGGCTACCAATGGTCTGGGAGCTTTTGACGGATGTCCAAGAACCGCATCTGATTTCAATTTTAGCGGTTTGAAAGGTCAAAAGGATCATTTAACGGTATATGATTTATCAACTCTCCAGACCACCTTTGGGTGGCTTTTTTATTGTGTGAGTTGGCAAATTTTAGAAAACTTCCTTTCGTTTGCGAGCTGGCGCAAGAACTAAAGCCTTAAAAAATAAATTTTAACGTTAAATTTTTTAAGGAGAAAAACTATGAAAAATAAATTTTTATTCTTAAGTGCAACCGCACTTTTATCAACAGGCTTGGCGATGGGGGCTAATGCAGTTGATGAATATGACGGCGATCCGACCGGTACCGTTACATTAAAAGCAACGGCAGAATTTACCTCTCCGATTCGTGTAGAATCTGAGCCAATTTATTTCGGACTTCTAGACCCAGTAATTGGTGGCCAGGTTACAGTCAATGCAAATACATCTGGAGAACTTTATACAGGCAATGCTGTTTTAGATATAGGATATGCACCAGAAAGAGGATATATAACGCTTTATGGTGGAGCAGTTTCGGCGCATATAGATAGAGGCACTGTAACACAGGAAATCAGTGGTTATGTAGTATTTGATAATTTATCCGGTAAAAGCATTACTTTAATTGAAACAGGTTCTGCTACTCAGGAAAATCCCAATGGGAAACCATGTGGAACTGTTACCGCCTTCACGGAAGGTGACTATCTAATAGGTAACAGATTATATGATGAAAATGCGGTCAGCGCACTCATGATTCCAATTGGTGCCACATTGACTATTACTCCGGGATATCAGCCATCTGGAAATATTTCCAGATGCGAGGGTTCAACGACGGTAACTTATCTTTTGAATCTCGATTTCTAAGCAGAGTATTTTTTCTCATCAACACACAAGGCGGAGGAGCAATCTTCCGCCTTTTTTATGGGGGAATAGGCAAAAAAGCGGCTGATATTTCCGCAAGATAAAAAAGTGCCACTTAAAAAGTTCGATATTTGCGGTGAGTAATAAGAAAAATCTCCTCTGACGAAGGGCGTGTACTTATCGTACATAACCAAGTCAGGGGAGATTTTTATGTATTAATCGCCCAAAGAGCGAACTTTTACTTCAAGATTTTAGATACTACACCTGCACCAACAGTATGTCCACCTTCACGAATAGCAAATCTCAAGCCTTCGTTCATTGCAATCGGGTGAATCAACTTTGCTGTCATTGTGATGTTATCTCCAGGCATTACCATTTCAGTGCCGGCCGGCAATTCAATTGCTCCGGTTACATCAGTTGTTCTGAAATAGAATTGCGGACGATAGTTTGAGAAGAACGGAGTATGACGGCCGCCTTCTTCCTTCGTCAAAATGTAGCATTCACATGTGAAGTCTGTGTGCGGGGTAATTGTTCCCGGTGCTGCAATACTTGGCCGCGCTCTACTTCTTCTCTCTTTGTTCCGCGGAGTAATACACCGATGTTATCGCCTGCTTCACCTGAATCAAGCAATTTACGGAACATTTCGATACCTGTACATGTTGTCTTTTGTGTCGGTTTGATACCTACGATTTCGATTTCGTCGCCTACTTTGAGTACACCGCGTTCTACACGACCTGTTACAACCGTACCACGTCCTGAAATTGAGAATACGTCTTCAATCGGCATCAAGAACGGTTGATCTTTCGGACGATCCGGCTGCGGAATGTAGCTGTCTACTGCCTTCATCAATTCAATGATTGAATCGTGACCAATCTTCGGATCTCCGTTTTCGAGTACTGCCAATGCTGATCCTTTGATTATCGGAATTTCATCGCCCGGGAAGTCATATGATGAAAGCAAGTCTCTGATTTCCATTTCTACGAGTTCGAGCAATTCCGGATCATCTACTTGGTCTACCTTGTTCATATATACTACCAATGCCGGTACGCCTACTTGACGAGCCAACAAGATGTGCTCACGTGTTTGCGGCATCGGACCATCTGCTGCTGATACTACCAAAATTGCGCCATCCATCTGTGCCGCACCGGTAATCATGTTCTTTACATAGTCAGCGTGGCCCGGACAGTCTACGTGTGCATAGTGTCTGTTCTCTGTTTCATATTCTACGTGTGCTGTAGATATGGTAATTCCGCGTGCTCTTTCTTCCGGTGCTTTATCGATTTGATCATAAGCCGTGAAGTCTGCTCCGCCTTTTTCTGCCAATACTTTTGTGATTGCTGCTGTCAA